>PTEX01000129.1:674347-688221 GCA_003342815.1 Eudromia elegans | reverse complement strand
CGCGCGCCCGGCGGCGCCCCCCGGCGGCCCCGCGCGGCGCCCGCCCGCGTTGTGTGGGGAGCGGGATGGGGCAGGGGCCGCGCTCAACGGCTGCCTCCTCCCGCGCGCCCCGCTGCAGGCGGGAGGCGCCTCCGCCTCGCGAGGCAGCCCTGGTTTACACCGGATTTAACCTGCGCTCCTCTGTACCTGGTTGAACCCGCGCTACAGAGCCGCAGGGCTGCGGGGCCGGTGTATTCCCACCGCACGGGCCCGGTGCTGTGGCCTGTCGGGGTGTCCCAAGCCAGGCCTGCCCGTGCCGTGGTGGCCGCGGTACGACAAAACGTAGTGGCGCTTGGCTCCTGCAAAACGGGCAGCCGCGGCCCTCTAGCCCCGTGGCAGGTGCGGACTAAATAAAGGAGAAAGGCACGAGGGAATCCCTGGTGAGGAGGTGGTGCTGAACGGACAGCTCCCGGACGGCCGTTAACGGCTGCGCGCCCCGCCCCGCCCCACCCCGCGCGCTCTCGAGTCGCTGGAGGCTGCCTGGGCACGGGGGGCTCCTCCTCCTGCCTCCCCGTGCCGGCTGGGCTGGGAGGGGGCAAACGTGTCCAGTGTGAGAGTCCAGGCCCCTTCTCCCGTCCGAAGTTCCTGACACGAAATCCTGACTCGTTAGAGCTCAGGAAAGCAGGCGGCCTCGTCCGCCCTGCGAGCACGGGGATTCCGGTTGGGCTGCGAGTTAGTTACTCATCGCGCGCCGAGGCGGTAACGGGACCTTCAGCAGGGTGTGTGATCAAAACGCTTGGTGAGCCCTGTCAGCCGACGCAATGTGGGTTCTCATGGTTTCGGGCGTTCAGATAATCCGGGAGGAAGGGCTGCTTGCGTTCTGAGCGTGCTTTTGGATGAGGGTTGAAATACGTGAGCATATGTGTCATGCATTCTTTAACTGGTGATATCAAAATGATTCAGAGGATAAGGATGTATTTCTGTAAGAATATATGCCATCTATACTTTGGTTGAGTTTCTAGATAATGTTTTGGAGTATTTTTGGCAGTAAAGTTGCTTTTCAGTGAAAGGAAATCTATATAACATTTTCTGTAAAAAAAAGAAGTATTCTACCAAGATATAGATAAAAAGGGTATGATTTTAATAGTAATCCTAGTCAAAATACAGCTAAAAAAACATCTCCCACAGCTAAACACACGAACGAGCTCGCCAAGAGCTCCCCAACCACGGATTAGGAACAGGAATGGTGTCTACTGAGGAATCAGTTCTTCTGTCACCCTATGCAGCCAGCTAATGACACACAACTATGGGTTCAACACAGCCAAAATGAAACACATGGTTTTCTGGCATTAAAGCACATGAAAGTGTTATCAAGGTGCTTACTATAAAACAAACACTTTTATAATGGGGAGAATCTGTTAGCTCTAACCAAATTAGGTTAGTAAATGTGCTGCTTAGCAGTGTCAGGCATTTTGAGCTCTTTTTTTAAAGATGAACTTTACTAAAGGATACAAGCTTTCAAAGCAGCCAAAGCCATGATGAGCTGTGACAGAATTGTGGATCATGGTCATGCCATAGGAGTTTGAGACCTTAATTTCAAGTGTCTTAAAAGAGATGGCAACAGAAGCAGACTGCAATGAAAAAAATAATAAAAATGAGCTAAGCAAAAGAGAAAGGAGTGGACAAGTCAAGAAGAAGAGGTGGAACAGAGAATGTAGAAAAGAAAGATAATGTGAAAGGAAAGGTTAAGGAAGAGGTAGAAGACAAGAAAGAAAGGAAATATCTACCAAATACATGGCTGATCAAGGAAAATATCTGGCCCGAACTAAATCAAACAGTTGAATCTTCTTGCTGTAATTAAGTTCCTCTATCAGTTGTTCTCTCTACATAGACTACTTGCACATTATGGAAAGCATACTCAAGGGAAATAATTAAAAACATGATTAATGCAGCACTGTGACCTTAATTTGTTACTCATTTTCTTAGGAAAAAAAAAAAATGAAGGCACATTATGCTGCTAGGAGAATATTTGGACCATACAGCTGAGCAGAGCTAGACCTCGAACAGACAGACTTAGCAGTAACCCTTTCATAAACGCAGCTACGTAAACAGCTACCAGTTAAAAGAGCAGTGCTGTTGTGCTGAAGCCATAGCACTAGATATGCACTCCTCTGGAGCCAGTGTCCAGCCTTCCCTCACGGACTGTATGGATGGGGGTAGAGATGAAAGAAATAGCTGTTCTGGCAGCTGGCTGGTTGCCAATAAATCGCAAATGTAATTTCCCTGTCTCTTACTCTGTACACAACAAGGTGAATTCAACCTTCGCTTTCACGCTGGGAGTTTGCTATTGATTTACATTTTGATTCAAAGGGTTTTTACAGACTGTTTTTTCTTTTCCCCAGGTGGAAAGACATTGGTTTTTAACATTATATAGTTACAATGTACATAATGTTACCTATAGATATATGCATATATAGAGATATACGTAATACTAAGGAAGAATGTTTCTATGTTTCTTTCTTGCAGTGGTGTTCTCACCTATCTAAGTTTTGCCAGAGTTTTAAAGAGGAAATTAAATCCTTTTGTTGTTGCTTGCTTATTACCCAGCTTTGGAAAACACTTGATAACTGTTTTGGCCTTCTATTTGAATACTGCATTTTAAGAAAATGTTTTGCACCACTTAATGGACAGAGAGATAGTTGGAGTAATGGCATATGTTCTTGTAAGAAGGCTGGGGAAGATTGTGGGGTGCTCCATGTCTGTCCAAATCAATCATAATTTATCACGGAGTCTTGTCAATGTGTTGGGTTCTAGTTCTTGAATAATATATCCTTAACTGTACCTCCTTCCAACTGTAGGGGCAAAATAAGTTTTCAAAAGACTGGGTATGTCTTTTTAAAATCTATAAATAAAATATACACATAAAACTTTGATTTGCCTTGAGGAGCTAAGAAGCTAGTCTTCTGTACATCCTTACAGGAGTGCCTCTAACTCTTAAAAGAACAGTGGAGAGAGTGATGGGCGGAAAGTAAGTATCCAAATATCTTGCATCAAGCTGAATAAAGTCTCTTGGGTATCCATCCTCCTGACATATCTTCACAAGTAACAGGGATATGTAGCCACTGCCTTTAATGACTGAGGCCCTGGCAACAGTTGCTTGGGTTTCAGCAGACATCTGACGCATAGAAAATCCTGTCCCATGGTGCATAAATTGATGTTACATGCAAATCAACTACCAAAGCCTGATCCCAATCCTCTTTATGTTAATTCTAACATCTGAACCGAGTAGAAAGCAAATAGGGAAAAATCCCAACTGCTAGGAATGCTCCCACTGATATGTAGTGGAATTTTTCTGTATGGAATTTCTATCTGTGAAAATTAATTCCCCGGGCATGAAAGATATCAAAAATAGCATGTTTAACTGGTGCATTTTTATCCCCTCTCAGACTGAAAACTCTCTCTGCCTGAGCTTCTCAGGGTATAGAGACAAGTCTTCTGTGTAAATTCTTCTATATCTTCAGGTGCTCACTGCTTTTCTTCAACTTAGCCAATAACACAGTTAAAATCATGTAGTAAAACACTGGTCATTGCCCATACTTACAGCTTAGATTCTTCATAGACTCCAGCACCTGTAAATCCTCTGTCACACTTTTACCATAATACATACATCAAACTGATTCTGGAAGACTAGCATTGCTAGTGGAACATGACTGAAATCTGAACATGAATTAATGTGCTCAACTCCCTGGGGCAGAGGAGGGCGAGGAGGTCTTCTAATTTCTCTATCTTTGATGGTTTGAGATAGGCAAGCCACTGACTCATTACACCAAGGGCTAATGATACGCTCTTTAACATGTAGTAATTGTTTCCATAGCTTAAGGCAAATTCCCTAGGAGCAAGAACCTGCACTTGGAAATTTCTATAAATCTGTTAAAAACCTCCAAGAGCTTAAGAAGGGAGAAGATATGTATTTAATGATTAGCTAATAAAGATTGCTTACTGCTCCTTCTCCTGCTACAACAGAACCATAGCCACCCAAATTCAGCGGAGTTTAATGGCTTAAAACTAAGCCACTCGTGTGCCAGGTAATTTGGCTTAGGTGCTTTTAATTACTCACGGTTCTTGCAGCTACAGAGAAGTTTAGAAATACCATCAAAGTCCCCAGGATAAGAACTGTGATACGTTGACATTTGCTTTAGTCATGCAAAAATACTCCATTATTCTGATGTCCTTCTCTAAAGCAGTAGCTGGAATATATTACAGCCCTCTGTGCATTTCAAGCACTAGTTAGCACAGCAGAAGTTTAACTTAAAATGAACTCGACATAAGAAATGCTACAAGAGTCCTCAGACTTACTGCTGAGCCCTAATGAAGAAAAAGGGACCTTCGTGTGTTGCCTCTGGGCAAAAGTCATCAGGAAACCTCGAACGGACCTCAAAGGTAAACATTTACAGAAAACATCATAGAACAATTTCTCAGATATTTTATAGATAAGCTCAGTTTTGGTTCAATGTATATATTTTGCACCCTGAAAACTTCAACAACTGTCAACTGCAAGATTTTTTAAGATAGAGGATTGGCTTATTTCTGGAACAAATTTTTAAAAGGTTGTGTGTCTTTCTGTTTATGTATCTGTTTATCTATCTCTGTGTCCGTGCTAGTTCTGCTTTATCAATTCATCTATGTGTATTACACTAATTACAAACATGCTAGAATTAGTCAAAGACTATGAGAAAATGATACCTTACTGCTGTCATGGTCAAGTAGTTAAGTCAACTATTTCTAGACCAAAATTAAAAACTCATACTACTAGATTTTTTCTAGCTGCACAGAGAGAGAATGAAAGGGATCAATTTAAATAGACCCATGTATTTTTTATCTTCCTACAACACCACTGCTTTGGTGTTGTGATAGTGCAACTTTAACTTAAGTTTTAGATTAATTCATTTTCAGATTGTAACTTCATCATTCTAGTATAGTGTGGTTGCAAGCTATTTCTTGCTAGGATGAATCCAAAACTTTTCTGATTTTATTTTATGAATCATAAAGAATTGTATCTAGATTATATCCGTAAGATTTTATATTGAGTTAGTGATAGTCTGTAAATTATTTACAGTAAAAGCAAAGCAAAAGCAAAGCAAAAGAAACCTAGTATTTGATATAACATAATTTTATTTCTAGCTCTTACTACAATTCCATTATAGAGAAGTGATTTTTAAGAAATGCCGCATCCTCAGAAAATTTGCATGGAATCAAATTAGACCATCTTTATGTAATATTTTAATCAAAAATGCCATGTCAATTCCAACATGATAAATCTTCCAAAATTCATAAATATCTGAAAATAGGAGCTTCTGATGATGTCATTTATCCATTTCTATAGCACTCTTTTGAATAAGTGGCGTAGGTTTCTCATGTTGTTCCAGTATCTTGTGTTTGTTCCACCAAGTGGT
Source organism: Eudromia elegans (assembly GCA_003342815.1). Lineage (NCBI taxonomy): Eukaryota > Metazoa > Chordata > Aves > Tinamiformes > Tinamidae > Eudromia > Eudromia elegans. Next base: position 682,789 of record PTEX01000129.1, on the reverse strand, counting down.
TTTTGAGGTCCCACATTTATTGTGTTACATACCAAAAAAACCCCTTCATTAATGGAAGTTTGATAACCTGGGTAGAAATACTCACTTTATTTAAAATAAAATAGGTACCCATGTGCTATAAATCGAGCAGGTTTTATCTGGTTCTGTTGTTGGATAGTATTAAGACTGTTTGACGCTTGCCCTTAATATTATTTTACTCTAGTCATTTAAGATCACTTGCTTAAAATTTTGCCAGCTTTGCAGTTTTTAATCTGATATGTTAGAGGCTGGGCATGTTCTAACCCCTGAGTGGTTATGGAAAACTTCCACTGGTATAATCTGACTGCTTCTGGGAAAGAAAATATTCTGCAGATATTTTGGGCCTTTTTAGTTTTTGCTGAGCTTTCATTTTTGAGAGGAGAGATTTGACATTTGATTGGAGAGCTGGCACTTGCAACAGCTGGGTACTATTTTCATGAAAACTGGAAATATTCTGTCATGGATGTAAGTCACCGTTAGCATATGTGAAGTAGGGATATATTGCTGCTGAAGTATGTTCCTGACTAGGCATGAAAAAACCTCTGTCAGCCATAAAAAATACCAATGTTTAGCTTTGGGACTTGGAAACAGAGGAACTTTTCCTGCAGCAGTGTCTTCCATTTTGCCTAAACTAAGGCAGCTCACAAGGCCAAGAGCAATTGGAAGGATTATTTCTCCCAGGTTCACTATTATGCTGTGTCCAAAAGGAATAATCAAACACATCTCAGCCAGACTTGGAAGGATGGAAGAATCTGTGACTGGCTGGTCTTGGAAAGCTCAATCAGACACCAGTGCATAAGTGCACAAGAGAGACACCTGAGAAATGCTACAGAATACTAATTATTCTATACATCAGACACAGACAACTCAAATTTGGCAACTATAATTTGTAAAAATTTTAACTGTAGAATCCTCAGCAGAAAGAATAACTTCAACCCCATTCTTTATGATTACACATTACATGAATTCTGAGGCATTTCTCTACTACAGTGATAAGTTTTTTTAAAAAGAAGCACAACCTGTGCCCAAGAAATAAGACTTGAGAAAGCTAGTTATTCTGCTTTGAGAGCCGAGCGTGAATAGCATGCAGTAAAACAAGAGTTAAATCACATTCTGTAGAGAGGGGCTGGGAAAAAGTATTAGGATACAAAATAAAGGATCTTGAAAAACACACTGAGTCAAAGGCTGGACATTTACTACTTTTACTATTAACAAGTAGTAAATTTACTACTAATTTAAACAAATAGCTAAATAAGCTATGAGCTGAATAGTTAAATAGCTGAATAACAGAACAATTTAAGAAAAAGTATAGGAAACAAAGACTTCATAGAGCAATTTGTTTTTGAAAAAAGACACAATGAGAGAAAATAAGACTGCAAAGAAGGAACTATAGAAAAAGAAACAAGAATTTCATATGCTCTCTGTCTTTAAATAAAGCTCTATACAAAAGCCAAATTGTCAGTCCTGTGTGAATTCCTACCTAGCTTTAAGTGTATCATTAATGTAATAAATTCTTTCACTGAATAATTTTAGCAAAATGTAGCAAAACCAAACCTTATCCAAGCACGCTTACCATATCATGAAAGTCGTAGAACTAATTTTTCACATTTCACTCTGATACAGTACTCAAACTACATTACTGTCATTTGCTAGCTCTCATACGCCAGCACGAAAGAGTGCTGGCATTTTTGTGGTCTCTGCTGTGTTTGGGCAGAGGAGATATGTGCTGGTAAGTCATTTCTCTCCATGTCTCCATGTCTCTCCATGTCTGAAGAGCTGAGAGGAGCGATGCTTCGCAGTTTTCAGCAGCAGCCTTCTAGGAGGCTTGTAGAGCATGGAGAGGAGGAGAGGGAGAAGGAGGGAGGGGTAAAGCTGCGCCACACGTTGTCCTGGTGCATGGGACAGGAGGTTGTGGGCTCCATCCTTGAGGTGCTTGAACCTTGACCTGAACAACCTGCTCTATCTTGGACCTGCTTTGAGCGGAGGGTGAACTAGAGACCTCCAGATGTCCTTCCAATTTGAGCTGCACTATGACCTCACATTTAGATCTAAGATAGCTACAGCAGGATAATAAAATGAGTTATGATAAAATGTGTTCTTTAGGGGAAGAAGGCAGACAGCTTAAGAGCCACTGTAAATCTGGGAGAAGTAGAAAAAAAATGAGACATTTACTATGGTGGAATGATCAAAAGGAAAGCAGAAAGTCTCTTCCTAGACTCTGTGTTAATAATCAGGGGCTTAAGGATTAAATATTTTCTTCTAAGGGGGTCATTTGTTTTTGAAAAGTGCATATGAGAAACAGAGAATGAAAGTGACCCTCAGTGCAGACAGCTTCTGTATTTTCACCGCCTAAGCACAGTGAAATGCTAATGATATCAAAAGGCTGGATATAAGCACAGAAAGCAATTCAGTGTTTAAGCTCATGCTACAACAAATTAAGGGTGCTGGCTGTGCAGTTGGCTTGACAAGGGATCTGGGTGTCAGGGCCCTGCTTGCACTCAGGACTCTGTGGTCCTGACCTGCCTCACCAGAGCCTCCACCAGCCCCTCTGCCCTGTTTCCCAGGCCCAAGATTCCTTCCAGCTCAGGCCCTGCCTGGGCTATGTGCCGGCTGTGCTCGCCTCCTGCTCCAGCCGAGCCTGCCCACAAAGCCTGTCCATCCAGAGCCAGACCTTGACCATGTGGACTGACCTCGACCTTGGGCCTGGCCTCTTGACCTGCCTTGTCGCTGCAGGCTTGTCTGGCAACCACTGGCCGTGTTAGACTCTGTCTGCCCCTGCTGGGCTTGACATGACTGGCATTTCCGTCTTGTTCACAGGGATGGGGCAGGCCTGAAACCTCATTTGATGACCTGGACTCTTGGCTCTTCCTGACTACCACCCTCAGGTCTGCTCTGCTCTCCTTGCTCAGTGCTGTGGGACTGGGCCCTGCCCGCCATGCTAGTGTGCTCAGCCCCAGGCTCCATGTCCCCTGGGGAGCAGTCAGCCCTCGCCGCACCCCGGCAATCAGCTGAGGTCTTCTCCACATCCAAGCCAAGCGCAAAAGGGCTGGCCAAGGCTGTGCAAGGTCCCGTCCCTACGATGCCTCCTGAATGATCAGCCTGGTCCTGTGCTCTGATCTCCCCACGGAGCCAAGTCCCTGCTCCTGGTGCTCCCTCCTCCTACCCAGCCATCTCCAGCAGCTCCTGGGGCAGCCCCCTACCTGGCCTCAAAGGCTCTGCACACACAGCCTGAGCTCCTCCTTGCTCCCCCTCCACTGCCAGCCCCTTGTCATCCCTGCTTTGTCCCATTCTCTATCCCTGCCCTGTGTCTGCTGGAATAACCTATTGACAGCCCACAGCAACCAAACCCCTCTGCAGCAGGTCTCAGCTGAACTCAGACCTCCGAGACGCATACAGACTGCTCACATGGCCCTGATGACATTGATAGACCTTCCCGAACAGCCTCGCCTAGAGCACCACACCACAGCAAGGGCTCTCTATAAACCTCCCATCCCCCCCTGAGTTATCACAGACTCATTGAATGCTTAAAGTTGGAAGGCACCTCTAGAGGTCATCTAGTCCAACCCCCCTGCACATGCATGGTCCCCTACAGCATGTGGCACAGGGTGGTATCCAAGCAGGTTTTGAAGATCTCCAGAGAAGGAGACTCCACCACCTCTCTGGGCAGCCTGTTCCAGTGCTCCGTCACCCTCACTGTTAAGAAATTCCTTCGCAATTTCCTGTGGAACTTTTTGTGCATCAATTTGTGGCCATTTCCTCTAGTTCTATAGCTGGGCACCACTGATAAGAGGCCAGCCCCCTCCTCCTCACTCCCTGTCTTGAGATATTTATATACATTAATCAGGTTCCCTCTCAGCCTTCTCTTCTCCAGGCTGAAGAGGCCCAGCTCTCTCAGCCTTTGCTCATAGGGCAGATGTTCCAGGCCCCTAATCATCTTTGTGGCCCTGCGCTGGACTCTTTCTAGCAGCTCCACATCCCTCCTGCACTGGGGACTCCAGAACTGGAATTTGCCTGCAGCTCAGCCATGGACATGCCTGGCCATGGAGACCTGGAGCTAACTTCCTGACGTGACCTTGGACCTGTCTCATCACTAGTGGTCACCGGGCTGTATTTGCTCCTGGTTACTGCCACTAGACCTGACCTTGACTTGCTCTTCTGCTTTCAACTTGGGCCTGTCTACATCACCAGGGACTTGTCTGATGATCTGGACTCTTGGTTGACTCTCACTTCAAGTCCTGGGCCTGCCCTGCTCACCTCACCCAGGGGCTGTGGTTGCGTGCCAGCCTTGTTCTTGTGCTGGGCTCCCTTCCCTTGGGGAGCAGTCAGCCCTTGCTGCTCCTCGACTCTGTGAGCACAGGTTTCACTTACCTTAATTCACAAGAATTAATTGTGGTTAGAACCACACTAGCAATTATTTGAAAGCCTATAGGCTTATCGTGATGATTTCCTCTTGCCTGCTGCAAAGGCTTCAAACAGCCAACACTGAGAATGTTCACTAGTGGGGAAGTGCATTTGATCTTCAGCCAGGTCTTGAAATGTAACAGCCTCTCTGCAGTAATGTTCTGCTTATACATTAATTGTTCATTTTTGTGAAATTGTAAAGAGAGAGCGCTGAAAGTAGTTAAAACAGAGACTTTCATGCTGTGGCAATAACTGCATGCTTTTGAAAACCATTGGCACTAGGCTTAATTCTTAGACATTATAATTATGTGAGGGCTCATTCTCCGTGAGTTTGCTCTAGCTTGTCTTCCCTATTTAATTTACATTATAATATTTTGTACTTTTCTTTTAGATTTGAATAGGAATATTGTATTAGGCAGATTCTGATCTCTAACGCGGTTACTGCAATTCCACCAACTCTAGTAGAGTTACTAGGATTTATTATAATTTAACTGCAATTAGATTTTTTTTTTTTGATCTTAGGATTTTCAATCCATAAACTTACTAATTTTTTTCTGTTAGAATGAAAATTAATGGATTTTGTGGTTTTACTCTTTATTTTACACGTACATTTCAGAGCCATAATGTCAGCACAGTAACACTATTTGCATCATCCTGATGTTGGCAGGTGACTTAGGTAGGAAATAAGAAAGAGATCTTTGGTGAACAAAAGGCCCCAATAAGCAAGACACTTACTCTGTAAATATAAATGCTTGCACTATCTGTGTCACTGATAAACACATGCAGAAACCTCCTCATATTTACTGCCTCGTATTTCTATCTGTTAATTACCGAAGGGTTTTTGAAGAGTGTTGAAAACAAAGATCTCTTAGTAGGTAACAGCTACATCTCTTTTTTTTAATGTTTGTTTAACCTGTGCTTGTTTAGTAGTGTATTCCACTGTACAGCCAATTGCCAATTCTGGTAGCTGCAGTAGTTCAAGTAATTCATGCTGAAATGCCACACGAATAGCAGAGTAAGTAGTTGCCAAAATTAACTAGTCAAAGAGCTGATTCATACTGGATGTAAAACTTCAAGTTCACCCACAAGTACACACACATGTCCACAAAGATAGTCTGTACTTAAAATCGACATAATAATGTCTAGTCAATTAGCCAGATACAGTACGATTGCATTTGCTCTCTCTGCTGCAATTTACGGTCTACTTGCATTCTTTTTTTTTTTTTTCTTTAATTTTATATACCATCCCCTACATTTCAGCTTTTCTTTTTTTTTTATCATTAAAAAGCCCTGCCAACTACAAGCTTAATGCGTAACATCTCAATCTGACTTAACTTTTTGGCCTTCTGTCTTTGAGAGAGATCAAGCAAGCCTTAAACACAAGAATGATGGCAAAAGTATAGTAATTCAGTATATTCAGTATATTCAGTATATTCAGTATAGTAATTATTTTGTTCTCTTAAGATAGGTTTGATACTCCAAGTTCATCTATAATTTAATATGTTAATATATACCACTATATATATTAGTTTGGAGTTTCTGCAGTGAGCTTACCTTATTTTGTATTAATAACATTTAAATTAAAGTTCTAAGAAAACAAAAAGGAAAATGCACCAGTGTCACCTTTCGTTGAAATCCGGGGGTGTGGGTTTCCCGCGCTTCCTCTTCCGCACTGCGTTTTCGGCTGCCTACCATCCTCTCTAGTGCGCTTCCGTCGCGCTTGTCCCTGTAGCTCCCACGCTTTCCTTGAGAGAACCTTGAGCCGCTTCGAGCTGCGCTGTGAGATTCCCTCTCCTTGTGTTCAAAAGACAATCGAGCAAAGGTCGTGCCAAGTGTTCTTGTACGGCTGCCCCAAGGGGGGTTAAAGTCAGCTCAAAATAATCTGCTGCAATAAAGCCATTTAGCAAAGGGAGTCCCAAATCTTGCTGCGCTATTTTCCTCTTCCAAAGCATGTTCTGTTCTCCACTGCCTCTTCTTCTCTTTCTCCCTGCAGGACTTAAATATTTGTTATAGGAGGCTCTATAAAACAAATGCATTCTTGTTACGGCCTGAGATGAATGTCAGCATTGAATCAACACTCGTTAAGAAGGCTTTTGTTTGACCTGCACTGTCCCTCACTGGAGCTATGACAACAATTTCAGTTTGATAAATTAACTGTGTCATTGTGTACCAGCTCAAATCACAGCATCACCTGAATGACAAACACCCCACTGTCTGCATGACAACGGACAAAGCATATTGTTTTATTTTAACAACAGGAACAAAAAATCCATGGGCCATTCAAAATACTGAACTATATGAAGGAACATCAGCTGGGTAAACATGAAGTGCAGTACCACCTCTTATTCAAACGGAACAGTTTTGTTACATTGCTATTTTATAAATATATTTTTCCATCATAGCTTAAGAAAATGGGGTAATTTTCAATTTGAATCCCGCATCACACTCAGGGATGTGATCTTGTCTTGGACACGTAATTTAAAGAGCAATGGGTACACTGGGGAAGATACGTGCGCACCAAGTGGAAGGCCACGCGTAAGCCGGGCACTCCACTTAGGGCTGCCAGCGTTCCTAAGGTTGATGTGGGTATGCTGCAGCTAGGCTGCCCTCGTCAGCAGCTACTGCTGGAAGGGGTAGTCTCATTCCTTCGCTGGGAAGAGCTGTTTGGCTCTTGGAGCAGTAGTGGCCATGGGTCTGCCTCTCCTGGCAGCCGTGAGCTGCTGTGGTGCTTTTCTTCTGGTCCCGTTTAAGGCTGTATGGTACAGTGTTAAGAACTAAGTAAATAAAAGAACCTCTAGGTTCATCAATGGCTTTCTTGCTTTCTTTCTGGCCTCCTGGCTTGTGTCAGGAACAGTGTGGTCAGCAGGGCCAGAGAAGGGATCGTCTCCCTGTGCTTGGTGCTGGTGGGGCTGCATTTCCAATATCACATTGAGTTTGGGGCCCCTCGCTACAAGAAGGATGTGGAGGTGCTGGAGCGTGTCCAAAGAAGGGCAATGAGGCTGGTGCAGGGGCTGGAGCACAGACCTTGCGAGGAGCAGCTGAGGGAGCCGGGCTTGTTTAGCGCAGAGGAGGCTCGGGGGGACCTCATGGCTCTCTACAACTACCTGAAAGGAGGCTGTAGTGAGGCGGGGGTCGATCTCTTCTCCAGAACAGTCCATAGGACAAGAGGAAATGGCCTCAGGTTGCACTAGGGGAGGTTCAGGTTGGGCATTAGGAAGAATTTCTACCTGGGAAGCCTGGTGAAGCCTTGGGGCAGGCTGCCCGGGCAAGCGGTGGAGTCACCGTCCCTGGCAGCATAGATGGGGCTCTTAGGGACATGGCTAGCAGGCACTGCAGTGCTGGGTTTACGCTTTGACTTGATCATCTCCAAGACCTTTTCCAACCAGAACGGCTCTGTGGTTTTAAGGTGTGTCACAACCCTAGAGGTAACGCCTTTGTCCTCTGATGAGGAGCAAACTCTTCTCCATGAATTCTGCTCCTTAAAGTGGAAAGCGCCTCAGGTAGTGACTGATGGACACCAAAGTTGTCTGACAAAGATCCAACACAATCCATGGAAAAACAATCCCCCCAAAAATCCCCCAAAAATCCCACATTTCTCAGGGTTTCACAAACTGTTTTTTAAATTTTATATTTAAACTATATATTTATACAAAAACTGTATGTATACTTTATATATAGTTTAAACAGTATATACACACAATAATTATGTATTTATTTTCATTTGTATTTTAAGGCCGTAGACTCTTACAGCCTCACTTCTCCTAACTCAGGCTCTCCCATGCTAAAACGCGCGGTTTTCCAGCACGCGCAGCCCTCGCCCCTCGGCTGAAGCAGCTTCTCCCCTCGCACCCGCGGGCGAAGGCGCCCCCACAGGGACCGCCCGAGCAGGACAAACTCCGCCCTCCCCGTCGAGACGCGGCTGCTCCCGCCCCGCCGCTGCCCCACGGCGCCGGCCCCGCCGCCGCAGGCCTCGCCCAGGAAGCGCCTGCGCCGCCGCGCGGCTCCGTTCCCGCGCTCGGCTCG
>PTEX01000129.1:588659-674146 GCA_003342815.1 Eudromia elegans | reverse complement strand
GCGGCGGCGGCCGGCGCTCGCGGCGCTCCCGTCTCGCGCCACTTTCGGGAGCGTTGGCGCGAGCGGCGGCGGGCGCGCGCCATGGCGGCGGCGCGGGGCGGTGAGGACAGGGACGGGGACGGGGACGGGGACGGGGATATGGATGGGGACGGGGATATGGATGGGGACCGGGCGGAACGCGGCGGGCGGGAGAAAGCGAGCCAGCGCCCCTTCCCCCCTCCCGCCCCCCACCTCTTCCTCCCCGGACTGGGTGCGCGGCCCCCCGGCTCGGCGGCGGGCGCCGCTGCCGCCTCGGCCCGCGCGCTGGCGGCGGGGGCGGCGGGAGAGGGGGACCGGGCCGGGCCCGGCCCGCCCCGAGGCGCGTGTGTGCGCGCGGGGGAGGGGCGGCCGGTTTGTTTGTTACTCGACTTCGGAGCCGTTTGGCAGCGCAGAGGGGCCGTGGCAGCGTCTCCGAAGCGGTGGGACACGGAGGTGTTCCCGCCGCCGCCACGCGCGGGGAGGGCTCGGTTCCCGCCCCGCCGCCCGTGCTGTAGGCAGCGTTGCTGGCCCGCATGCCCGAGGCGCCTCCGCGGCTGAAGCGCCCCGTGTTCGCCCTCCTCCCGCCGCTGGGGCACCCCCGGGCAGGGGAACGCGGCGGCCCTGCAGAGCCGGGGCTGCGCTCCCGGGCTCTCCCGGCAGCGGGACGGCGTTTCTTCTGTTTCGGGGTTTCCGTGCTGCCCCGTCGGTGCTTCCTTCGAGCCAGCCCGAGGAGTCGAGCGAGGGGCCTGCGCTGCCCGGGCCCAGCGCGCCGCCTGGGAGCAGCCCTGCGCGCAGCCCTCCCCTCCGCGCTGCCGGCAGGGCCCGCCCGGCCCCGCGTCCCGCGTCCCCCGCATCGGTGCGCGCGGGGCTCCCGGCGGAGGCGCCTCGAGGCCGCGTGGCCGCGCGCCGCAGCCCGCGGAGCCGCCCGCGCCATCGCGCTCCGCCGTCCCGGGTTGTCATGGAGACGTGCAAAATAAAGGGAGCCGGGAAATTCCCAGCGGAGGGTGCCGGTTCCGGCTCGGATCCCCGTTGGTGGGACCCGGGAGGAGCGCTGGAAGCCCACGAGATGCGCATGCCATGTGTAGATTTCCATGCATTTGTTGTTTACCGTTTCCTGACTTACTGAACTTACCTGTCACCGAGTCTGTCTGTGCTCTGTAACCCTCCGAGAGAGACCCCATCCTCATTTTGAGTGCAGAACTGGCTTATCAAGAGCGATGCCGTGATGTTGCTTAAGGCAGAGGGTGAAATACCTGTTAAGCCATTCACATCTCTATCTCTGTTTACGATTTAAGTAACACTGGAAACATCTGTCAGGACAGTGGTGAACACTTAGCTGCCAAAGACCACAGCGCTTCATTGCTAAACTCGCCCTTCCTGTTTTTGATTAATTTCAGCTATGGCCGAATCTGAAAGTTTTGCTGCGTCCCGTTCTAGACGTGAGAAAAGGTCCAGAAGAGGTCATCAAGAAGCCCTGGAACGTCTGAAAAAAGCCAAAGCTGGTGAAAAATTAAAATACGAGGTGAAAATTTCCTGTCTCCTCAGTAAAAAGTTAATTTGCAGAGTACTAATATATGAGCCTCCTTTCGGGTCACTTTCTTTTTTTCTTTAACGATGTTTATATTTTTAAACATAACTACTTGGTTTACTGCTTTTTGACATCGCACATTTGTCTCTTTCTGTTTTCAAAACTAATTTTAATAACTGAAAATCAAACATGCACCAAATCACTTGATAGCTAACCCACAGTTAAAGACCAACCTTTAGAATTTCATTGCTCAATTAATACATAATAACCACTTTTTTTGATCTCCAAATGATTTTAAGTTTCAAATAATTTTCAGTTTTCAGTATGTGATAAAAAGCATTGATGTTGTTATACAGTGTTTCCACAAAGAAAATGAAATTTGAGTACTGAACTGATGGAAGTAACATTTGGCAATGAGTTTAGAGCCAGTACTGACCAGTTGATTGCAGTGCCCAGAGGAAGGGGCTTCCACATGGAAGTGGGTGAGCCTGAAGAAACTTGGAATAGTCATTAAGATGCAGATTTATCCTGACATGTAGGAGAGCCTCTCTAGCATTATTGTTGGGCATTTCAAATCACCCTCCTTTTCTGCTTGAGAATGGAGCCAAAGGTCAACACTGTCCATAGACAGGATTTAGATTTTGGTCATGTGAAATATGCAATGAAGCAAGCCCATTTCAGTTGAAATCTTTACCAGTGTTTGAGTAAAATTTGAGCCTTCAGTGTAGTGTGATCATTTAAAAAACTAAAAGAAGATCTTTTGTCATTGCCAAAAAAATAAACTTTGAATAAATAACTGCTATTTGTGGACAATTTAATGGTGTAGGAAGTTACGGAGTTCTCAGGAGGTTTTTGCCAATAATGAAAATTAATGTATACATTGTATTAAATGCTAACAGTTCTTATATCAATAACTGTAGGTTGAGGAGTTCACAGGTGTTTATGACGAAATAGACGAAGAAGAATACTCCAGGAGAGTCAGAGAGCGTCAGGATGACGACTGGATTGTTGATGATGGTAAGTTAAGTGTCGTTGGCGGGATTATGTTGATTCTGCCATTACGAGCTCAATGGGGTTTCATAAATTTCATGTTTTGAGGTAGATTATGTTTCAGTGCATTCTTGCAATTGTCTTACTGGGTGAAAAAAAGATTTTTTTTTTTTATGATGTTGAATCTTATGTATCTTACTGTTCTCTTAAGGTAGTATTAGGATAGTACTTAAAATATTTTATGATAAATAGAAATAAGCCTGGAAAATAATTTTTCAAAAACTTCTGTTAGTGATAAAATCTACAAAAGAAATACTGTAACTGATAGTTTCTAACTAGGCACGTAATATACTTACCGTAATAAAAGATACAGCTAAGAGTGCTGTGGTTCTAAACACTTTTTTATAACATTTTTATTAAATAAAAGAAAAATAAGTCTTTAAGTTTGTGATACTTTGGCTTATGAAGATATTATTTAGAAATATCAGCAGACAGAACTAGAAATGTGAATTTTTAATGTTTGTTTTTGTACAGGTGGGATAGGTTATGTAGAAGATGGAAGGGAAATCTTTGATGAAGATCTAGATGATGATGCTCTTGTTTCCAGCAAGAAAGGTAGGTTGAACATTGTAGAAAGTCTTCCGACTGCTTTTAAAAGGTACTAAAATAGGCAACTTCTTGGTATCAGTGTACGGCCAAACGACCTGTTAACTTGAAGCTCTCTGGTTGCATTCCTGCCCCTGGATATTGTTCAGCCTCCGTGATGGAGGAGATGAGGTGGTTTGATCTCGGTCTGGAGTGGGTCTATCACTGGCAGGGCAATTTTGTTTACAGTGCCGTGCAGGTTATGTACTGTCTGCTGGGATAAACACTTCTGGGCTTGTTCTTGATTGTTCTTGCCATAAGCTGGTGCTTATGGGATGGATGGGCTTTTTTTGCTGCTGAAATACTTACAGACCTTTGTGGGACCAGATGATTTTGCCATATTCTGTAAGTCAGTGGTGAACTGAGGAATGGAGTCAGATGTTGAGAGTGCGAGTGTAGTGCCAGATGCCTGAACACTTTCTCTGTTCTGCACATACTGTCATGTGAAATATCTTTGTCCTTTATCTAGGGGTATGTACATGGGGGTGCAAATTTAATCTCTGAGGTGATAAAGTAGTATATCATGCTGGTAGATTTCTGTATTTTTTTGTGTGTGTGCATGCAAAGCAGCCATGACAAAACTGGCAGCAAACAAAAGATTTTTAGTCTTTTTTTGCAGCCTGCAGTGTAAAGGTGGAAAGAAGTGGATTACCTCAGTTGACTATCTCTGCTAATAACTGTACTTTTTAAAATTTCTTTTTAATTTTAATATATAAAGTACATACTTTTTTTTTTTTCTGTAGGAAAAGGTGGAAGAACATCTACAGGTGATAGAAAGAATGTGAAGAAACCTGTGGTATCAAAGCCAAACACAATCAAGTCTATGTTCATAGCCAGTGCTGGGAAGAAAAACACAGATGTAAGTTATGCATTTTTAAATAAAGATTTTAAACGTGTTTGTTTGATTTAGTGGAAGGTGAAGCAAGTGTTAGTTGTGGTTGCTCATGTCTAGCGACGCATAAGCTCCTGGCTCCTAAGAGCACTTCTGAAAATCTTGTGCATCTATAGAAGGCATTTGCTGCCAGTCTCCTGCTAATCTCCTAAAAACTGTTTGCTAATCCGTTATTTTACAGAAAACTGTGGACCTGTCAAAAGATGATTTACTAGGGGATATTCTTCAAGATCTAAATGCGGAAGTAAGTATATTACATTTTCTTTTTAATATTTTAACTTGTTAATTTTTGTGAGCAAAGGTCTTCCTGTGGCCAGGCCATTGGCTTGGTTTCATAAGATTTGATTTCATCTGTAGCGCATCTACTTAGTATTTTGCTTGTATGTATGCAGTTGACTTGTCTTTTCCTGCCTGCAGAGGTTTGTGATGACATTATCTTGATAAGACAACAGTAAAGTGTCCTAATAAAGAGTTTATAACAGCCTGACGTTGAGCCTATGCCAATGCAGTCTGCTAGCTTGTTGTCATCTTAGAGTGAAACGAGACTCACTTGCATCTGCCCAGAGGATACCATATGTGTATATAGCCAGCCGGAATGCTGCAGGATAGCTCCATCTGGCATGGCTGGGTTCCCCAGAGCAAATTAGGGAGGACTGTTCAAGCAGATAATGTAGCCTGGGCTGTGCCTGCCTCTTCCTGCTTTCCATGACTTGCTACTGAAAACCAAATTCACATGCTGTCTGAGTTAGGGTTGCAGGATGGCTGCCACCACCGCCAAGGCTGGGCTGTCTCGAATGAGGCCATTTCCATTTATTCTCTCAAACTGTTTATTAAAAGGCCTAGTGGTGTCTTTCATGAGCTGATTGCTCAGAGAACTTTGCCTACAAGATTATTCTGCTTGAAGGTGGGCACTTCCTCATTTCTTTTCCTAGAAAGTAGGTGACTTTCTCTAGTCATTTCCTCTGCATCTCAAATACTTTTGCAGTATTTTCTTCATGCATTAAGTGATATTTTGTGAAATCTACATTAGTTTGCAAAAGGAAAATGTTGATGTTGACGTATTTGTTGAAGTTGTTACTAACCAGGGCAAAAAAAAATTCTTCAACAGCCTCTCTTCATTATGTCACTGTCGTTTTTCTTAAAATACTCAGACTGTGCAGCTAAGCCCACCACCAGTTATAATGCTGAAAAGGAAAAGATCTGCTGGAGTGCCACTGAATCCTTTCTCTGTACAATCCCAGACTGCTAAGGTAAGATTAAAAAAAGAAAAAAAGAAAGAAAAATTTAAGAATTTAAGTTCACATTACTAAATTTTATCTGTGTGTTTGTTAATTTGAGATACTGTTGTCTTTTATTTTTACTTCTTTAAATCATGTTTATCATTAGCTTCCTTAGGTGTGCTACTATATAACTTCATGTATTCTCCCTTCCTCTTCAATTTAATGCATTAAGAAAATTCTTTTTATATCTTTTAGTAAAGTGGCAGTATAACACAGGCTGTCTGTTAGCACATGGCAGATAGGACTGTTTTCATAGTGTTGTACACATGAAGTGCATCAAATGAAGGTGATTTAGGAAAAGGAGTCAAGGCAGAAAGATTATAAAATATCTGTGTGGCAAGAATGAATGATGGAAGATCAAGTAAGTGAAGTAAAGAATAGAAAGTATTTGTGGGTGTGGAAAAGGATAATTCATTTTTTTCAGAATTGGAATGTCAACAGATAATTAACTTCTGTGGATAGAAGTTGATTATAGTGAAAGATCTTGAAGTGGCAGGTTCTAAGAAGGAAAAATGTTCTGATAAGAGTTCTCATGTATGAGAAAAGCTTTTTATCTGAGGATACAGTGATAAATTTGATTAGAGTATTTAGAGAGCAAATGGAGTGAGTAGAGTAGATGCATCTGATTTACCATTAAAATAAGAGCAATACTATGTGTGATATTTAAATCAACTGCTAGTCTGCCAGTATTCACTGGGAGTACATCCTTAGAAAATAAATGAGAGTGAAGGAGGAAGGTGGCAATGAAGCTTTTTACTTGCAGCAAGTATGTGTGCCTCCTGACTAAGGTAGAGGAGTGGCCAGGTTTTGTGTTGGAGTAGCTGAGTTGAGATTGAAACTCTAGAAGTGCAGCACTCTCAATTCTGATGAAAACCAGCCTATCCTGAATATAAAGGTTTGGGGCTTTGCTGAAAATTACGGACCAGCAGAAGCACAGATCTGCCACTGGCTCTTGATGGAGACCCTTGCACACCTATCGTGCACAAGACGAGGGAACTGCACCTCTGTTGGTGCCCTGTCTGAAACAGGAACTCGGTGTCTCAGGGTCAAGGCTTGCAGAACATACTGAAATGTAGCTTGTTTGTTTGTTTGTTTTTCTTGCTCTCCATTATCATGTCTCTAGCGTGAGACATCCAGTGCAGTAGCCCTCTCCTTTCAACTCCCTTTCACGACCAGTATGACCAGGTGTGAACTGTTGTATTAGACTTCTGCAGTTGTTCTAGCCACCCTGGCTGACATGTCACACATTCAGCTGGCAAAAACAGAGGTTTTAATTTAGGAATGGGGTTGTATAACTTGGGAGCAACAGAGAAAATAGGGAAAATCTTAATCAAATGTTAATCACTGTTGTTTGTAACCTTCTTTTGAATGACAATAGGGATGCGTGCTTCACAGCAGAAGTGATGCTATAGAACTTAGTTTACTCTTGAGTATTTTTGGCTGTTATGGTGCAGTATTCGTGGGACTTTTCCAGCCGTGAAAGCTAGTTCTGTAAACAGCCAAATGTTTTTCCTTTTTGTACTATAAAGGTTTTTTTTTTTTTTTTACTACAATGTCTTTCAGGCAGTCAACCCTGTATCAAGGAATGTTCCTGCTCATCATAAGAAGGAAGCTCTTCCTCCGGCTTCATTCCATCCTAAGCATCCTAATTATACAGCAAAAGCAGTTACAGTCTCTAAAAAGAATGAGGATACCAAATATTCAGGAGTTACAGAAAATGGAGAAACAGCAAAGACAACAGAAGAGAAAACTGTTGAAGGTATTGAAAATATAGCCGAGTTCTGGAAACTCTTTTAATGTACTATATTAGTTTTAGAACAGTTTCTAGTTTACTGTAATCTAAATAATGTAAATTTAGTATTTGATTTTTTAAATTTAATTTTGTTTATAACATTTGTGTATATAGTGTGCAAGCTAGTATGTCATTTTAATAATTCAAGCTTCTGGTTCGCTGTGCAGCACTTCCAGATGATGATCAGGGAATGATGGATTTTGATGAGGAGGACTTTGATGAACCTATGGAAGCAGAGAATGTGGAAACTAAACTTGGGGCAGCTGAAAGCTTGAAGAGAGACCAGGAAATTGAAAAGAAACAGACAGAGCAACTGAAATCTGTGAAGAAAGAGACATCTGTGTTGTAAGGAGCTTTATTTATTTCTTTATCAAGAAATCTTTCATTATCCTCAAGCCTCAGATTGAGCTTCTTATTTATATTTATCATGGGATATTTGTGATATATAATGATAATGTTCTGCAATTTTTGTTTACTTTTTGGTCATGACTTTAAAAATAGACATGTCCAACATAATGATAGCTGCTTAATGGAAAAATACTTTATGTTTTGGGGAACTAGCAATAACAGTATATTGTTAACAATACTTAACTCTAAGTAACTGTGAAGATATTACTTAATATTTTGTAGCTAAACATAGTTTCATGTAGTAAACAGATATGTCTTTGGAAATAGATTTTTTTTGTTCACATTTTTATTTGGAAGAATATTGAATCATATATTTCATAAATTTAAATTTTAAAACATCTAAATTGAAACACTTAAGTATTTTGTCACTCAACACAACAGACAGTTTTGTAGAAGCAAGGATCTGTTGTTGTTGTCTCCAGTGAGTAATTTTTGCAGATGGATGGATTTACTTGTAATGGAAAGCCTTGAAGGACTAAGGCTGAAATGTCAGGTAAATGTCCTTTAGACACATGTGTGCTGCATACTGAGAACTATACATATATATGGCTATCTCTCTCACATTCCACCCTTCTCTTCAAAAGAAAGCTGAAAAAATGCAACTGTTTGGAATATTGCCTGATAGCTGGCAAGAGTGATAAAAGCTGTGAGAACACAGGACTGAAAAAATGGTGTTTGTACTAAAGCATAATTTAACTTCTTTCTCCTTTTTTTCTGCAAAACCTGCAGAAGTTGTCCTCTCCCGGATGTCTCATGCTGGGACAAAATTGATGAGGATGAAGCTGATCTAGCGGCGACAGAAGTTCAGCTGGATCCCGATCTCCTTCCACTTGTGAATGGGGAAAATGGTGATCAAGTCTTAAGATTTTATTGGTTGGATGCTTATGAAGATCAATACAGTCAGCCAGGTAAGTGTTACAGTTAATGGCAGAAAATGTTTTTGTGACTGTCCACATAACTGATATTTCAGCGTTGCCTAAACTATGTTTAGATACTCTCTCTCTGATTTGTAAAGTGGACCTCATCAGTGTGTACAAGTACCTCAAGGGAGGGAGTGAGGAGGATGGGGCTGGCCTCTTCTCAGTGGTGGCCAGCGACAGAACTAGAGAAAACAGCCACAAATTGAGGCACCAAAAGTTCCACAGGAACTTGAGAAAGAAAACAGGCTGCCCAGAGAGGTGGTGGAGTCTCCTTCTCTGGAGATCTTCAAAACCCGCCTGGACACCACCCTGTGCCACATGCTCTAGGAGACCCTGCGTGTGCAGGGGGGTTGGACTAAATGACCTCTAGAGGTCCCTTCCAACCTTAAGCATCCTATAAAAACTTTTGAGCCCTGGAGGAGTAAGTAGGTATTGTGAATTTCTTTTTTACTGAATCAACAGTTGAGTGTGCTCTCTTGTTTTTTGGAAATGAAACAAAATCCTGATGGACTAGTTCATGTCTCATATGGTAGCTGTCACGTGATTTTGTTCACTTGCATCTTTCAAGAGAGGAAGGTGACATAGAAGATTTAAGCCCTTCTTAAACTCTTACTCAAACCGTTTCTCTATTACCATCTCTCTGTGGAGCTGGAGTGTGTGTCCTGGCTCTCATCATCTTCATAACGGCAAGATTTTCTTCTCTAGCAAAAGTAGTCTTGTTCCTGTCTATTTTGAGCATTTCCTATCACTCATTTCATTGTTAGCTCTAGTATCTAATTTGTGCATCTAGGTTTTCTAGAAGATTCTGCCATATTTTGTTGAAGGCTTTTGGGGTTCATGTTGTAAGCATCAAGTCAGATGTGTTTCTCTTTTACACCTTTCATTGTATATTGGGATTTTAGACTTAAATATGAGATTGTGCTGGGTTGAGCAGCTTGGTGACAGGAGAGATAATAATCATAGATATCTTGATGGAATCAATGGCTTTAATATAAAATTGCTACTCTTAAAGACTCTGCTGTTTTTTTTTTTTCCCCTCCTCTTTTCTGTGTCAGTGTTTGCTGAATGGAACGTAATTATGAAAGGATTTCTGTCTCTCGCATGCAAGGAGTGTTCTTTTCTCATTATGACTTTTTCAAGGTTGAATAATAAAGACTGCACCTGTTTTCAATTAGTCGTGTAGAGGGAGAATTTCGATACTGCTCTTTGTTTAACATGTTCACGATCTTTGTTTATGCCTCATTTGCTAGGATGTCAAATGCGTTGCCTGAAGAGTAAATACTATAGCGCATAATCATAAGACTTTTTTAATCTTGAAACGATTTTTGGAGACTTACTTTTCAAAATGCCCATTGCTACTTTAGAGAGAGAATTTGAGAATTGTACTCCTATTAACATTTTAAAAAGGTGAATAAAAATTTCTCTTTCTCCCTCTAAATCTCATTTTCTGTGTCTCTTGACTTTCCTTGCATTTTGTTGCACTGAGAACATGATCCGATTCACAGGATTCATATGCCTTTTATGCTTTATAAATATATATAATATATATGCACGCATCCTATATTTGATACGCATATGTATATGTGTGTGTGTATTTCCCTTCTTCCTGCCCGTCTGTCTTTTCATAATCAGGCTTATAGGGTTAGGTCCCAACATCCCTTATCTCTTTCTTATTTTTTACTTAAAAAATGTATTATGAAATGTGTCTGAAAACTTTTGTAAGTTAGTCCAGGTGTGTGTGTTTTTGTTGTGAAGGGGAACATTAGAATAGGTGGCCTCCCGAGGTGTCTTCCTCTGTAAATTGCTCCAGTTCTGTGAAAGCTGATGATTAAGGCTGTTTGTTTGTTCCTGTTTTTTCCTGTCTTTGAATGGCCTGTAGCCCTTCTACATCACATGCTGAGATGTCTGCTTCTGAGAGATTAACTCTTCGGTGCTCCTACTCCTGTTCAAGCAAACAGCTCCCAGTCCTGGGTCTCTGCTGTGCTTTCATGTCTTTGTATGGTACAAATGCATTTGAGTTTCTTAGCTCTTAAAAAAAATACAAACAAAAAAAAACCTTGCAAAAAAAAAATTACTGTGGACAAGATCTCCATCTTGCCTGTCATTTAGATCTGTAATTTGAGCTCTTTTTTGGTCCTTTTATTCAGACTGTCTAAATCTTGAAGATTGTCTTTGCATTAACATCTCTAAGATAACTCTGTGCAGCTGAAACATATATCCTGGCTCTCATCATCTTCAAAACTGCAACATTTTCTTCTCCAGCCTTTTCAAAAGTAGTCTTGCTCACGTCTATTCCAAGCACTTCAAGAAAAGATTTCTCTTAGCCTGTCACTCTAGATCTACCCTGTGATCCATCTTAGTGCATCTTCACACATTTAGCTTAGAGTAAGAAAGGTATCTTTATGTGTGATGGATCAGGTGGCAAAGATGATTTATCTCACTTAACAAAGAACTTACTTGTGCATTCTCAGGCCAAGGAGGAATCTGAGCTCCAAGATTTTCCTCATTTTAAATATTATTTCTGGAAGAGTCTTGCCTCTGGTAATTCTGACAGCATTAATGGCAGACTACTCTGGGGAATTTGCAGCATTTTGTGCTAATGCCAGCTGCTTGGTGGCTCAGAAATGTGCAGATGCTGATAATAATGACATGGTCCACAGTGAAGAGCCCACCTTGCTTGCAACTACTGTTTTAGTGCCCAGGTTTTCTTGCAATGCATCTTGGAATAATCTTTCTTATAGTGTATCTTTCAGTGCCTTCGTCTCTTAAAAATGGCAGGTTGAAACCTTTCTACAGTCCATTAACTTCTGGTTGTTGTCTTCTGAATGAATTTCTGAAGGTTTTATTAGTAGTAGACTCTTGATCTTGCAGTGTTAAAGTTTAGGAAAAAATGGATTGTACTGCTTTAGGTGAAAAGGTAAAAAGAAAAAACTGTAGCTGATACAAGTGTTTCAGGAATGATTGGCAGCACCGGCATTCTGATTATCTTCAGTTTTCACTGATTTCTCCCTCCTTCCCTCACCCTGTGGATTATCAAACTGATGTAAGTAGAAACTGAGTATCAGAATGGAATTTTGAGACTGGTTATGAGATGCCATTTTGAATTTCACATATCAGGGTGTTGTTGCTATAGTGATGGAGTTAGGGGCATGAATTGCTGAACAGGTATCTCTTTTAAAAGCTGGTGTTTGAAACAATTTAGGATGTGCAGATATATTAGAAAGATTTTTTTTTTTTTGGAAAGACTTAAAATAGGAAATGATTGTGTTTCTGTGCAAGAATACATAATTAGCTGCTTTAAGCGACATTAAGAATAACTAAGGTAAGAATTGCCTGTTATGTTCTTTGCTATTATCCTTTAGGTGTGGTGTTTCTGTTTGGCAAAGTTTGGATAGAATCAGCAAACACCTATGTCAGCTGTTGTGTGGCAGTGAAAAATATTGAGAGAACTGTTTACCTACTGCCACGTGAAACAGTAAGTGTATCTTTTAAGTATGTCAAGCGTAAGTACTTTTCATTCTGCTTATGGCAGGTTGTGAGTTCTAGTAGTGTGTTTATGGGAACTGTCAAAGCTGCTGTTGTCTGACGTAGGTGGCGAATTTATGTACGCTGCACACATGGTATGTGGGAGTGCTGCTGCAGAGTGTTGCTGCTTTGCTGCTTCCCCTTTGACCTGTGCTGAAACCTGCGTACAAATGACAGCTTATTATCTTTGGGTTCATTACTTGGAAAATAAAGTCAATCTGAATTAGAAACCTCGATGTTTTCTAAGTACTTTTTTTCTAAACCCTTTTTTTTCCTGACCTATTACATTATCGTATCCCTTAAAGAATAGATAAAGGCTTCATAATTATAAAGCAAAATTCAGCTTCTTTGTCATTTCACATTAAACCTGGCTTCTGTTTTTAAGGAAATGGACCTTTCCACTGGCAAAGAGACAGAGACTCCAGTAACTATAATGAGTGTCTTCAAGGAATTTAATGACTGCATTTCACCAAAACATAAGATTATGAAGTTCAAATCCAAGGTTGGTGTGCATGCATACTATTTGTTCTTTTTAAAAAATTGTTGTGATTTGGAAGGTGGGGAGTCTTTTGGGTAATATTTAAAGGATTGAAAAACTGTCAAGTGGATCAGGTTATGCAGAATGGCAGGTACGTAACTCCTGATGATAGGTGAACCTACTTGTAATAGCTATGCTGGTTTCTTCCCAAATATCCATGTTCTTTTAAGAATACATACATCTGTGACATGATTGTTCTATGAAAAAATTACCTTCTTTGACACTGGAAACTGACTTTGCATGCCTGGTTTCTTGACTTAAACCAATCTTTATGTAAAGCTAGGCTCTGGTAATTATGGTAAATGCTGTAACAGTCGGTAACAGTAAATCCTATTAAAGTAACAGGACATTATTTTATATTATTTAGTTATTTTATATTTTTATATTTTAGGTGGCCCTGCATGTGCAGGGGGGTTGGACTAGATGATCTCTAAAGGTCACTTCCAACCTTAAGGATTCTGTGATTCTGTGATTTTCTCAAGCAGTGCAGTTTTCAAGACTCCTTTGTTTAGTCCCTCTAAACCACTACAGCAAGACTTTCAAAGATTTTTCTCACTCTTCTGTGGCTTATAAAAGTGAAATTACTCACTATGTCATGCAACCATCACTCAAAGCTGACTGTGGAATGTTTGGCTTGACATTGGTATTGAAATGAGCTTAATGCAAAGTCCTCTTGTGATACAGCCCACAATACATTATTAAAGTTCGTTTCTCTGAGCCATACTGTGGTATGTATCTAAAGAGTGAGGGAAAAAAAAAAGTTCTGTTTTGTTGAGAACATCAATTTTAAACATACTGCTCCTGAATATGTTCAGTTATTAGTTTCTGTAAAGCTGATTGAAATGGTAGACTAGCTTGCTTGCTTGCTGAGCTATTTCTGAGAAAAAGGAAACGGTAAAAGTTCTCTTACTGGAGTCCTGGCTATCAGATTATGATCTCAAAGCTTAAAATGAAAGATGACATATTCAACGGGTAGCTCAGTACTGTGGGATTTGACACTGGGTCTCTGTATTTGACCAGGTGTCGTACTGAGAAAATTGCACTGTTTCTTTGCTTCTTTCATTCTTGTTCTCACACTTGCAGATTTATCTATTTAGCATATGTGCTGCTTAGAGCCTGGATTGTCTGAGTGCATTTGTACAGGGCTTAACAAGTTTTGAGGAAACGTCATTAAGTTTTGAAACTGAAGATCTTCTAGACTGGCAATGTATGTAATAGTTTTACTATTACTGTGTTCTACTTGATCAACAGATTCATAAGTGAAGAAAAAATGAAGAAAAAACTGCTAGAATAGAAAGCTTGCAGACACACTACTTGTAATTCTGCAGAGAAGGGTTAGGTTGGTAGTGTTGTCTGAGGAAGTTTGGTCATTCATTTGAGGAACGTTTGTCTTTGGGGAATAGAGGTAGGGAGTTTGTGGGAATGGTGCCTAAGATGCAAGTGAGAGGAATAATTTTATTCAGAGTTAAGTGCTCAGAAGCTTTTCTGGTTCC
Source organism: Eudromia elegans (assembly GCA_003342815.1). Classification (NCBI taxonomy): domain Eukaryota; kingdom Metazoa; phylum Chordata; class Aves; order Tinamiformes; family Tinamidae; genus Eudromia; species Eudromia elegans. Next base: position 660,117 of record PTEX01000129.1, on the reverse strand, counting down.
CTGAAGTAATGCCATTAGTCTGATAAAGATAACTTCATTGTAATTACTAGATGATGTGGAATTAGTTTCAACTTTTTGCAGACTAATCATCTGTGACTTCATAATATTAATTTATATTAATATTAATGTTTAATCAGTGAGTGGAAAGTCGAACAAAAGTGCAGGAAGAATGAACTTTAACAATATATAATTGCAAGAAAATAAACACATTCATGGGGTAACTCAGTTTAGAAGGAATTTTAGGAGGTCATTTGGTCCAAAGTTCACGTACTTTGGAGAGTTTAAGTTCTTAGAAGTGCAAATGTCAGCAATGTTTCTCAAATGGCAGTCCGTGAAGGAAACTGCGTCTTTCCTCTGCATCTTTAACTCTGATGCAAATTAGTTTTTTCTGTGTTTTCTCAGTGCTATTTTTATTGTATATTTAGTTATAATGTAGTTTTTATGTGTTAGGATTGGAAAGGAATTAATTTAACAATAGGTTCATAATGGCTCATGCTTAAATGACTCTTTTAGAGGGATGAAAGAGAAAACTTGGGACAAATGAGTTCCTCATTAACAGAGATGATGCAACACACTTGTACTCAAGAAGGTGAATGCAAGAAAATGGCTTTTGAAAAGATACAGATCTGTCAGTAGAAACTTAAGAATCCACCTGTTTCATGGTACTAAGAAAAATGTTATAGAGTGGGATAACAATAACATAGTTGAACCTTAAATGTAGCTTTTGGAAGTTGACCCTAACAGAGCAGATCCATTTTGCTATATGCTATTTTGATATATTTTGATATATATAGAGCCTGAAATGGAAGACACAGCTGTTTTCTGCTGATGTGTGACTGACACATCTGGGATCCTTGCATATATGCAGGAGTTGATCCCTAGTAAGAACAGGGAAGTCCTGAGGTGCTGCTGAGATGTTATCTGGAATATTGTAACGCTTCTGATCACCCTGAGGAGGCAAGATGAACTCAAACTAGGGTAGGTACAAAGGACGATTAGGAAAATGACAGAAAATGAGAATCAGTTGTACCAGAGATGATGAGGAAAGTGCCTGATCTTTTTTCTTTTTTTTTTTTTAAGCTTATTGAGGTGGAGAATAATGCTATGACCTATAGCAGGCATTGTTAGAGAAAGAAGAAATTAATAAAATTTAACTTGGGAATAAATCAGAGTAGTTAAAGGTGCCGTGAAGCTGTGGCACAGCCTATCAGAACTGCTTCTAAACAGTACAACTCAAAGGACTGTTTGAATTTTCATTGACCTTTCATTAAACTGAATCTGACTCGCTAACCTGGCAGAAAGCTCCCCAGCTTTATTGGGCTCGGCTATTTTTCTGCTTGGCTCTTTCTTTAGTTACGGCCTCTGGGAAGGTTTAGCAAGACTGGAACTGACAAGAGGATGTGGGTGATGTGCGGGAAGACAGGAAGGATTGGTGGGGAAAGCAGGACTGCTCTGGGGCTCTTGGAGGTCTGTTAAAGGAAAGTATTGTTGTAATTCAGTTATTCTGCCTTAAAGTGAGGCTTGCATGAGCAAGTGGCAGTGCACTGCAGAGCAAGGCTTGCTAGGCTTATGTCTCTGCAGCGGGGCCAGCAGGTAGCTGTGTGAGGCAGTGGTGAAGTCGGTGCTTTCTCCCCTTCCTTCAAGCTCCTTTTCCTTTGTTCCTCTCTGAGGGGCCTCAATTTGCCTGTTAAATTCTGTATTAATCTCCTTTTCATGCAGAGCCATCCTCGTTCTTTCCCGGCAGCAACGCCATCAGAGATTTTTCCTTATGCAGCCTCTGCTTCTGCTTTTCTGTAGAGGTGCACGGGGCTCTTGGGTTGAAATGGTGGTTGCAGACAACTCAAAAAAGAAAAAAAACAACTTCCACACAGTGCTGGGCCTGTGTTACAGATATGCTGGGCCCGCTTTCCAGCTCCCCTGCGATCTGCAGACACCGTCCCACTACCGTGTTCCTAAGGGTAGGTGTTTTGGAAGGTTTGGGGAATGCTCGTAGCGCTCGCGCGAGCGGGGTGTGCAGCAACCCCCTCGGAGTAACACGCACACGGCCTGCCCCAGGGTCAGCCCTGTGAAACGTGGAGAACGTCTCCGTCTCCCACCGTTAGCTGGGGGTGTTAGAAACGGTGCCAGCACATCTGGTGTGGCCCAAATACCTTTCTCTTTAGAACAGCCAGCTTTTGGCCATGTGGACAGAGCCAGTGTTTGCACACAGGGACAGCTAGGTCTGGTTCTGCCCCTCGCTTCCTCTGTGTGTGTGCGGGTGGATCTTGGCCTTGCCAGCACCAAACTTCATCCCCGTGAGCAGATACACTTCAGCCCTAGCACTTCCTCTTGCACCTGCTGCTAATTGTAGCTTCAATGGGTTGCACTGCTGCCAAGTTACTAAGTCTTCACAAATCAATTTGAAAGCAGCCTTTACTCCACTTAGGAACTTCACAGCTAATCACTGCTGCTCCTTTCTGCTCTCTGAAGGGCCTCTTGAAGGGCAGATTACTCTGCAGCAAAGCGTTCATTCACTGCAGTTGTGACCAGTGTAATTGAGCTGAGCTCTGTGGAATAACGCAGATGAATCACTGCAGTGATTCTATTTTTACACTATGTTCAGTTTGCGCTTGCAACAAGAACTTGTTTAAGCCTGAGAGGTTTAGAAAAGGCCTATCAGTAATATGTGCTAAAAGCAAAGCCAAACTGTCTGTGTTAAGTTATAGCTTGTGTGCTGCTCATGTGAGGTGCTGCTTCAGCTTAACAGCTCGGGCCTTCCTTTGCAGGCTAGTGGCTGATACGGTAGCGGTGTTTTGACAGGATGGAAATGCTCTGGTACCCAGTCGTGTTGCTCCTGTCTGCTTCCGTCAGCTGCTGGTGCTGTGGATGCTTCCTCATGTGCCTTTCTTCTCTTTCATAAAGGGCCCTTTTCCCAGCTAACCAGGCGTTGCTGCCTTAAACCCCACCGGTCTGCAGCGTTAAGAGAGGCAGTGAACTTGATCGCTGCCTGTAGTGCTCCAAGGGCTGACGTTGCTGACTCCGTTAGTTGGAGGAAAAGAAACCAAATCATTTTGACTTTACCTAACTGTGCTTGCATTCAGTTGCTGTATATAATTTTATTCCTGTTTCGTGTTTGTCCTTTCTGTTATACTGGCATAGAGTCAGCATAACATAGACATAAAGTATGTGCTGATCTTAGAGCTCCGTGTCGTGAAAATATTACTTTAAGGGCCTCTAGGTCTTTCTATAGTAAAGCAAAAACAATGTAGTGTGACTAAATTTTTCTAGCGTAGCTGCAGCCTAACATAGCTCGATAGTGTACATGTCTAGTGATGTTGTAGATGTTTTGTAGCAGATCACTGGCTAGTAGAGCATGCCCTTTTTGCAGGCAACTTATCATTGTCACAGAAGATATTGTAATTATTTGGGAAATGGAAGTTGTTGTTTTGGTGTCTGACAAAGCATATGCTGTACAAAACCGCTACCCTTCTAGGCACAAACAGAATTAACGCCTTCATTGCAGTTGAACTGAGCCTGGGACTGTTTTAACAGACTTGGTGTTAGATGCAAAGAAGCTTGAGTACTTTCTAGTAAAAACAAATCACTTGGAATGAGAAGTGAAATTCTACAATAGAAATGATTCGGTTCTAAGGGTTCAGTAAGATAAATAACTAGCAGATGGTTACTTGCAATATTCTTGAGTATGTTTGAAGTCTGTGAAGTTACAAAAGGTTTTTTAATTTCCTTAATATTAAGATTGTATGTTTTTACTTTTGTGATGGTTAGAATACTTGTATGCTACTTCTGTAGAAACTATTAATTCTAAGAAAACCTAAAGAGGTTGAGCACAGTAGCTGTAGTAGTCTTACTGTCTTCAGATGTTTATAATGAATTATAAATGTTTAGAATGAGTTTATAAAGTGGTAATACATGACCAAGCCCTTGTTACTTGTGCATATTTTGAGTAGCCTTTATTTCTTTAGTCTTCTTATTGGGAACAATGAATTTTCTTTGGGAAATTAATTTTCTTTTCATCGGGAAATACTGGAAAAATATTAATATCTTTATTTTATGTAGAAAGTTGAAAAGCACTATGCTTTTGAGATCCCAGATGTTCCAGCAAAATCTGAATACTTAGAAGTAAAATATTCGGTGAGTATAATTAATCTGATGAAAACTCAAATTAATCTGGTGGAAACTTTTTTGACCTAATGCTGTTTTTAGTGATTTTATTTATGTGTATATATTTATGTGTATATGAAAAGGAGGTTTACACCTAAGCTTATGTGGGGGGAGGGGTTCTCGCTCTCTCTTTTTTTTTTTTTTTTTTTTTTTTTTTAATGCTTGTTAGTCCGTAACGCAAAGGATTCATTGCCAAGAAATCTGCAGCATGTTAATTTGTCAGATAGTTGCTTTTGTGTAAACCACACATGAGGGAAAAGAATACTTCCTGAAACTACAACAACCTACTAAGTCCTCCTACCTTCATCCTCAATTACAGTTTACTAATGATGACAGTAAATATTTCCAATTACCCTGCTTTCATTGCCTTGTCTTCCCTCCAAACAAACAACTCTTCAGCTGTGCTGTGTCATGACCAGAAGTAAGATGTTTTAAATTACTTCCTAGAGCAGAAAATGTGGAAAAAAAATCTCATGAGAATATATTCTTAATTAACAAAAAGAATTTTGATTTGGTTTCAAATATAAGAGTTTGAGCAGTTCTGAACCTGTAAGGTCAATTGCTGAGGTAATGCCACTCTATAGCATCTTTTATACCATTCTCAGGTGCTAAGTCAGAGTTGCAGAGAGAGTTGTTAGCTATTCCAAATGTTTATTTAGCCTTGCAGACTCTGTGCACTCGCTATATGACAAACCGGACTAATGCTCTAACTAATCAAATTTACAACACTTATTTAAGCAGTTTTTATATTAAAATGGTCACTGAGCATTGTTTCAATGTTGGCTGATGATAGTGTTTATTGTATTGTACCTTGTATTCTTCATTTATATTAATAAAGAATTTAAGTTGAGTTATGTACAGTCAATTACTGTAAGGTATTATACCTTAAGGCTTTGCTTGTGGGTAACTGGTAATTTCAGGTATTTTGTACCTTTGTTAAATTGCTGTTTGAAATTAGCATGTTAACATGACTTCTGTGGGGTGAAATGACTCACTGCTTTTCATTAATTTTTAGGCTGAATTCCCTCGGCTACCCCAAGATCTGAAAGGCGAAACATTTTCTCATGTATTTGGAACTAACACTGCTAGCCTGGAACTCCTGTTGTTGAGTAGGAAGATCAAAGGACCGTGCTGGCTGGAAATCAAAAATCCACGTAAGGTGTTCTGCATGTGAAATATCTGTTTTCTGAGAAGCGTATATTTGGGGGAGGAGAAGACAACTAAATTGTTCTGATAAATTCTAATTTTATAAATTAATTTTTCTCTGTAATCTTCATAATGTAATACAGATCATAACTTTTTTTGTGATTCTATCTATATGAAATTGCACACAGTGCAGATAAACTTAATAGCTTTGAATAGTTTTCTAAGTGTGAAGCTTGTGTGGAAAATGTAGTTGGGATTATAAAATGTGGTTGGGATATTCTCCCAGATGGAGAAAACAATTTCAACTCTGCTTCTCCCTAGTCCTTATGTCTGTGAGAAGGATCTAGGGAGTTGTGTAGTAGCTGCTCTTTGCTATGTATTCTAAAACTATACTGAGCTAGTTAAAATTAATTTTCTTCTCTTAGAAATCTTGAGAGGTGGTTTTTACCTTAATTATATATTTTTAAGAGCTAACTCTTGCTAGAAGACCTGTTACTTGTTTAATTTTGCACTTTGAATTGCAGTGCAGAGCATGTTACTTTTGGGCTTGGTTACAGCCCTTGCCTCAGCGTGTGCTGTATATTCCCAAGAGTGTAGAAAAGCTAATGCTAGTGAATGAAAACTACATCTTTTAGGACAATCTCTTCAAGGCACTTTGAATGTAGCAGAATTGACAGTATTATATGTTGGCTCAGGGAAGTTTGATCTTTAGCACCTAGTTCAGTAACTCTGAGCTGGTACTGGTGAGAATTTTGAGCTGCAGTAGACAGGATGAATCCCTGATCGGCAATAAATAGGTAAGCTTGGATAGCTTTTTCACTCGACACTGACAAGGATCAGTTAGTATAAAGGTACTCCCTGTTACGGATCTTAAAGTCCTAAGAACAATTTTCTGTATCCGTTCTTCTCACTGAGGATTGACCTCGCGTTTCTTTTGTATTTTCTTCCCTCGCTCCTAGAGAGCTTGAAGCTGTTTTGTTCTTTAAACCCAGTATGCCAAATGTCATTGCAATGATAACTAGCAGTCTAGGCAATAGGGTAATACTGATGCGTGTTCTCTCCCTGTAGACTATTTACCACAACTCAAACTGGTACTGATGCCATCCCAGAATTAAGTGGTAAACTAAGGGAGCTGTTTTAGCCCATTCCCTGATCTCCGTTACAGCCTTTAGATTTCAGAGGCTTCATATTTTGATGTGAGAAGTGCTGGTGTCAAGCTGGAGCCTGTCTACTCTGTGAGCTGTGTTTGGCTGTTTTTATTTATGCATGTTTCTTCAGCCTGGATCTTATGGATCTTATGCTCCAAAGCAGCACAGAATTGTTTTCGTATTGTTATTTTTGTATAGTAGACTAGAAGATTCTTGCCTTTTTGGCAACATCCCTTCCAAACTGATCTTGGGGTAGGAAGGACATAGATTAGGTTTAGAATAAACAAATTTCGAACCACTGGATTTACTTCTTGTAACTTTTTTAGTGCCTGTCATCACTATCCCAAATGAAGATGCCTTTGCATCTTGAACATCATTCTGGAGCATGTATTGGAGTTAAAATTAAAAAGGTGTTAAGTTAACACATCCCTTGTCCTCTACCTTTGGACAGATCATCACTGTTTTATAAATTAAGATGTTTTAGTCAGCTGCCTCTTCTGAGACTGTTGCAGGAGAGCATAAAACAGTGGATTTTCAGAGAGATATCAAAGAATTTTGCAAGGAGTAGGATAAAAAGTTCTACCAATGGCTACCTTCAAAAATTTATTCCCACAGAAGTTTTTCCTCTGTTTCACTGAGTGTATGTGCATGTAGTAAATTAAGTCTTCCCAGTCTTTTTGAATGAGCTTTTTTTTTTTTTTTAAGCAAGTGAAATATTGAAGGCTGAAATATTAAAATGATGAAGAGTGGCGAATACATCTTTTTGTATAGGATATACATACACATGCAAACATAGGTATGCATTCATCACAGTGTGTGTGCATGTATTTTGTGCACATACATATACACATTAATAATATGTATAAAATAAATAAGTTCTTCTACACTTTATCTTTAAACAGCTTTTAATGCTCTGATTTTCAGGAGAGCTTGTGTTACCAGAGTAGGATGAGCTCTCATCCCCATCTTATTTCCCTAATTTTTTTGCTGAAGGGCTGTGTCTAAATGAATTATCCAGCACTTTTCAGTCAATCATATACTAGATATGTCCTTGTTCTCATTTGGTAAAAATTGATTTGATTAGCACTCTAGCTGCCTTTTCCACAGTGCTTGAAAAGTATATTCTTTTGTTTCATTTTAGTTTTATTAATCTTTTTTATTTTATCAAATATTCCACATTTGGACTGACTGCAAGATTAGATGCTGAGAGTTATTAGGTGGAGTTCTGCTGCGTTAGCCTGTACCTTTCTCTGCCCTGACTCTGTGCCTGGAGTCCTTTGGGCATGTTGCTGGCTTGGTCTGCTAGGCACCCGTGAGGGTGTATTCTGCTTCTCAAAGAACAATTGTATGGATGCATCTTTTTTGAGTCTTAGGCTGAGATTTAGGTTTAGAAGGGGACCTGAAGGAGGCCTAACGGTGACTTGACCCTTAACAGGGCTCGACAATTAGTGCCTCCAGATAGACAGTACTTGGGTTTTGGCAGGGAGTGGATCCATATCTAAGTGTGTCTACCCCAGCTTCAGGAATTGTACCTGATATGTGAATTGGGCTTCCACGCTGTTAACAGGGGAGAAGGGGCATCCTCTGGGCCTAGACACAAACCTTCCCTCTTCTTTGACCTTGGAGAGCCCCTGGTGTGAGTATCTGACTGATGTGTCTCGAGGAATTACCAAAATTTGGCAGGATTAATTTTGAGTTTGGACTGTTGCTCAAGGGCATAACATAAAATAAATACACTCTTCGTAACAGCACTATTAGAAAAGTTTTAACTGTGGTTCCCAGAAGAATAAATGTTGTTGTTTCCTTAGAGCCCTCAAATCAGTCAGTCAGCTGGTGTAAGGTAGAAGCAGTGGCTGTGAAACCTGCCTTGGTGAATGTGGTTAAAGATCTTTCTCCTCCTCCTCCTCTTGTGATCATGTCCCTCAGCATGAAGACAATTCAGAATCCAAAGACTCACCAGAATGAGGTAAGTCAGCTCTAATTTTTGTTTTCTTTTTTGGCATACAGTAAGCATTCTGAGACGTGGGAGAATTGCTCCCGACAAACTATGTCTGATTGTATTTGCTATTGGATAGAACTTCTGTGCTGCTGGCTTTCCAGAGAAACTTTTACTGAGGTCTTTAACAGGAGCACAAGTCCAACTGTGTGGGTTTAGTGGACTTGTTTGTTCGGAATTTATTGATACCACAGATTCCATGTATGTATTTCTTCATACCTTCTATGTTGCTGTTGCATATGATGTAAAAAGTAGAGATTTCCAAAATGAACTATTTTTTCATCCTAAGTTCTAAGCTAATCATTTTGTAGTAACTTCTCAATTATGACTAATTCAAAATAATTTTTATTTTACTTGAAGTCCACTGATAACTTTCCGTATTTATATTTGAAGTTCATGTTAAGAAAGTCTTTTGTGGAAATGAGAGAAAATAGGTGAGGTTACTTGGGAGGGGGGAAAGGGGAAAAAAAAATGAAGAAATGAATATTCATAGTGGCCATGTTGATGGTATTTTGTGTTTTATATATCTGTGATATAGGTTGTGGCTATTGCAGCTCTGATTCATCAGAAATTTCCTTTGGATAAGGCTCCACCTCAGCCTCCTTTTCAGACACATTTCTGTGGTAAGTACTTGGAATAGCAGATGAGAGAAAAATAATTCCTTTGGAGCTTTTGTAACTTCTGTAACACATTCTTTAGCAATAATGGCTTGAAATAGGGGTGGTTGTAGAGTGGTAAATGGGCAAATGACAGAGTTTCAATTCCTAAACTGTCATTTTTCCCTGTTTTTAACCTGAGTGGGTACTGACTTTCATTTCTTGATGAAAGCTTCAGTTGAAGAAGGTACAAAGTAACCCTGATCAGTACAGTTTCTGATCATTTTTGTTAGTTTTACTTCATTATGTTTTATTCAATTAAACATATCAATTTCTTTACCCATGAATTTAGACCTATAAGAAGTTGTTTAGCTCCTCTTAATAGAATTTTAAAAATAAAGAATAAATATGTTTTATAAGCAGTTTTTCTTTAAAAAAAAATCCCCTGAAGTAGTTGATTAGAGTAGGACCAGCTATACCGTGTTTGCTTTTTGACTTTATATAGTTAAGAGATTATAGTTTATGTAAGAGATTATCTGAAGTTATCACAGCCTAATTGGAGGTGAACAAGAAGTTTTGGATGCCTGTTAGAGGAAGTTCTTAAGCTGTGAGCCACAATTTTATCTCCTCTGTTAAACAGAGTTCAAATATGACTGATTTTACTCACCAGATTGCTCATTTTATCTTAAAGGGATTACATACATGTAATGTCTATCCAAAATTCACAGTGGATAAAAATAGCTTTGGACAAAGTTGGAATATTTGTTTAGTATTTCTTGCAAAGAGAGAATCTAAATGAGATGATTCTTAATTAATCTGTTCTGGTTTTACGTCTCATCATTTGCCATCTCTGAGCAGTTTTTGCAACCAGAAATGCAATTTTATGAAACCTAAATCCCTAGTAGACTGCCTGCAGTAGCACACAGCCTGTTCTTGTGGGCTTTTTTTCTGGTCATTTTTTCATTAAACCATCACTGAAAGGTGAAGAGTTAAATAAAACTTTTTACATAGCTGGTTAATAATAATAAAAAAAATGCAGTAGTTGTTTGGTAGACATTGATTTTAATACAAGAATTTCATATTTCCAACTCATGGCCTTAGAAGCATGTATTCACATTAAGTCAGCTTTTTTGAATTAGAAGGTTTTCCTTAGCTCCCTCTGTTGTCAATGGATGCTTGTGGAGGGGACAATTAACAACATTTAAGAAAAAAAATTATAATTTTTCTTACAGTTGTTTCCAAACCGAGCGATTGCATTTTTCCTTATGACTTCAAAGAAGCTATTAAAAAGAAGGTAACTTCATTTTCCTAGCCCTCTGATTATCATACCTTTTAGAATATGGATGTTATATTGTTCTGTGTGAGCTTGGCAAGGGAGCTCTTCAAAGGCATTGCATGATAACTTCATTACTTCTTTAGCTTTCCGCTCTACAAGACTAAATCCAAGTGTTTGGATTTAAAAACAGAACTACTATGGCTCTATGATTTGGTGCTACTGCTAGGTGTACTCTTAAAAGGGATGGACTGTTAGGAAAGTAGCCAAGGCTTTGCAGTGAAGTTAAAATTGTAATTTGTCTTATTTATACTCAGAATAACGTGGGTGAGTTTGTTTCTCTTTCTCTTGGATAGTAAAATCTGTCAAAGTTTGAGAGCCGTTCCTGAAGGATACTGGAATAATCCAGTAACCTGTTCTTGATTATCCGCTGTGTTTATGTGTAATGTTAAGCCTGTGAGTGAAGGTTTTATATGTAGCATTTTCCTGGTGTGCTTGGTTCTTAGTAGGCTCTTAAAATATCACTAGACACCTGCATTAAAAAGAGCAGAATGAGGAGGAAAAAAAAAAGCTCCTAAGAAAAACTTTCTACATCCATGCAAGTGAGAATAAAAAGCTTCGAATTAAAGAAAGAAAAGTAAAACTGTGGTGCTTTATTATTGTCTTGTGACTAGTAGGGGAGAGAAAGATGTTTCCATTTTAAACTCATTGGGTCACTGAAATCAGGTGCTCTCTTGCTCCTTTTAGAATGCTAAAATAGAAATTGCTGCGACAGAGAGAACACTGCTGGGATTCTTCCTTGCAAAGATTCACAAGATTGACCCAGATGTTGTTGTGGTGAGTAGTTCTGAGACTCTGAGAGTTAAATTAAAGCATGTTATCAGTCGGCCAGCTTTGTTCTCTTTCTTGTAGCCCCTTTTATTATTTTGTTTGTCTTAGAATGTCTTATGAATTAAATTTGCTTATAAGACAGCAGGTACACTTCCTTACAAAGAAGATACGGAATTTTCTCTGAGAGCATTTTATACATCCTGTTATTTGCCATAGAGTCTGAAATGGGTAGTATTTCCATAATATCTGAAATACATTTTTTTTCCTTCCTTAACTCAGAGAGAGAAAACAACCAAAAAAACCCCTCTGTGTTTCTCTAGGAAAATGTGAGCTCTTGGTATGCTTAATTCTGTATCAATTCAGATGGTCATATAACTCTTACTGTTATTTAAATTATTTTTATGTTGCAAATGATAATGGTGACATATGCAAATCCATGGGATCTGTGGGAGAGCTGAAGATTTGTTATAATTACTCATTTTTCTTTTTTTGGTCATGTTTAATTAATACATGGTTCTGGATTTCATTTAATAAAATTCTAAAGACAATTTAAAGTGATTTTGAGGTTGGTTATAGACGACTTCTCACTCCTGTGTCCGTAAATAGTTCTGATTTCAAACGAATGGTGAGAATGGGATGAAGTTAGCAACCCGAGTGTTGGTGGCTGATATTAGCCCTGTGAGCTGGCCTTCCTTGTGGCTGGGGAAAGAATCAAAAGAAACACGGCAGCCAGTTTGGGATGCCAGCAGCTGGGTATGGGGGGTGGTCCCAAAGCCAGTAGGGACGTGATAGTGTAATTCAGTGTAATTCACCTGGCTGGATGAGAGCTCTTGAGAAGAGGAAACGTCAGTATAGGTGCAGGCTCCCTCAGCTTGGGCTGCAGAACCTCTGCTTTCAAGGAGCTTCTTCTGCAGCCCTGTGTCTGAAAGGGGGACTCGTGGTGCCGGGGAGGTCCACGTGGGCTGCTCAGAGCAGCATTTTACTCTCCCCTAAGGCTGGGGGCCGGTGCCACCACTGTCCCTAGTGCAGCTGAAACCTTGCAAAAGCTGCTGGAGCACTCGGGTATGTAAATACTGACAGCAAGCTCTTGCTGTTCACATCCTGCCCTGAGTCGTGGTGAGGGATTTAAAGGAAGTAAATTGAGAGGATTTTCATGTCAGCACAAAGACTGTAGATAGATGGAGAGAAAAGGAGCATCTTGACCTTGTATGCTGTGTAAAAATGTGCATTTCTTTTCTAGAAAACTTTTAAGTCTGAATCTGTTTAGTGTCAAAGCACTAAGTTGAATGATGCATGTGCTGTGGGATAGTTATAGGGGTGATTTTGGTGTTCTGCTGAACGACGTTGTTAATGTTAATATTAATGAGTACTGCTGATGAATGTTCTTTTAAAAAGTACTTTCTATGAGAGAGATAATGCCATCAATTAGATGAAAAAAACTGCAAGGGGCAAAGGAATATAAAGTGTGTGAAAGTAAGTCTCAATTTGCATTTGTTGTAACCTTTTTTGTTATTTTTTTTCTGCTGTAAGGGTCATAATATTTATGGATTTGATCTGGAAGTGCTGCTTCAAAGAATTAATGTGTGCAAAGTCCCTCACTGGTCCAAGATAGGTCGACTGAGGAGGTCCAATATGCCAAAGCTTGGGGTAATAAGATTGTTCAAGTCTTTTTAACACCCTTTATGTGGCATATAATTAAAAAGGAATTCATTTTGCTGAGGAATTGCAAATGTGACTCTGATGTTTTTTGACTGTTGATCATACTGGATTTCATGTGTCCCAGATAGGAAATACTGAGTGTTTATACGACTTTTTTGCACTAGTAAACTAAACTAATTTTCAAGTTAGGCTAATTTAGTTTACATGTCTTACCTAGGTGATGATAATGACAGATTCATTGCAGTAGTCTTTACTGAAACTGTCTTTGTATGCTAAACTGTAAAATGAGAAAATGTAATTTAGATCGATTGGTGAATGATCCCATAGAGAGCTGCTAAATTAATAATTCTGTAGTTCTTGGCGTACGTACTCGTTCAGAAGACAAAACAAACACGACAAGGAACCCTGACTGTTCAGAACTAAGACCTGGAGATTTAATTAGTAATCCACTTCTGCATATCCACATTTTGTGCTGAAATAAACCCTGAAATCCTTTAGGGAATAATTATTTGGCCTGTATATTTCAGTGGAACGTTCCAAATGGTTCGAGTTAGTCGTGTAGGAGTCGGTTTTGGAGGTCTGCCCTTTGCTAACGTTGCTGCGTTGTGTTGCTCGCCTGCCTTCCCTCCTCCAAGGGCCGAGGAGGGTTTGCTGAAAGGAACGCTGCCTGCGGTCGAATGATCTGCGACGTGGAAATTTCGGCTAAGGAGTTAATTCGTTGCAAGAGTTACCATTTGTCTGAACTGGTGCATCAGATCCTGAAGACTGAAAGGGTCACGATTCTGCCAGAGGAGATTCGAAATATGTACAGGTATGCTGCTGACGTGTTTTTAATGGTTCCTGCTGTAAAGTCTCAAGCTTTTCCGGTTGATTTATTGTGGAAACACTGACCTAGTACTGTTGCATGTGAAAAATAAAATATTTTTGTAATATATTTTTATATTGCTGACTATTTGTAACAGCACTGATTCTGTTGGGTAGGGGTTTACTGTTGTGCAAAGTAAATTTATTTGTATTGGGAATGTTGCTTTAGATACACTAATAAGATATCCACAGACTTGTTTTTAGCAGTTAATAGAGCTTACTGTATAATTCAACCTCTGTGTAATATGGATACAACATGTTTTCAGTACAAAATACAGGTCTGATCTACTACAGAGTACATTGGAACCAGCTTTAATAGGCAATTCCCTTTCTTTTCTCAGTGATTCTCCTCACTTAATGTTCATGCTGGAAAACACCTGGATAGATGCCAAGTTCATTCTCCAGATCATGTGTGAGCTGAATGTCCTGCCTCTAGCCCTTCAGATCACAAACATCTCTGGGAATGTTATGGTACTTTTTAAAAAAACAAATTTATTTATTTATTTATTTATTTATTTATTTATTTATTTATTTATTTATTTATTTATTTATTTATTTATTTATTTATTTATTTGACTCCACTGTCACTAAACAGCTCTATATTTTCTATGTTCGGTTCTTAATTTAAATTTACGAACAGTATTCCATAATATATGAATCTGTAAATTTTGCTGTTAAGTCTGTACCCTTGATGCCGTAGTCAAATAGTGATGTAGAAGAAATCCATAAATATGACATTTGGATGCCTTGTGTGTTAATGAACCAACGACAGAATGGTAGTGCTAAGTAAACTTTCAGATAGTTGAAAGTTTTGTCTTAGTCTGTTTTTGCTTATCAGCATTTAGTTTAAGTCCTTTGCTTTGATTTTTTTTTTTCCTCCCCTCTCACTAGTCAAGGACATTGATGGGTGGACGATCTGAACGAAATGAGTTCTTGCTGCTCCATGCATTTCATGAAAAAGACTATATCGTGCCAGACAAACAAATTTTTAAAAAGCCTCTGCAGAAGCTGGTGGGTCCAGAGTTTTTAAAAATATATCTCTCTGAGAAATTTTATTTATTTATTTCTATCCTTTATGTACTAATATTTTGTGAGAGCATAGAAATATAGCCAGTCTTAGATGCAGCTTAATGTTACAGCTTACGATTAATTCAGTAAAGGTTTTTTGCTGAGCTGATAAAGGAGAGATGTATAGTTTAAAGGGACATCATATAACCTTCAAATTCACTAAGATGTAAATGCTCTTTGATTTAAAATTGAAATGATTGAAGTATATCGCCTCGTAGGAAAATAAAGCTGACTATGTCACTTATTGTGCATTTGTCCTAGAACTAAGAAAAAAAAATGTTTCATTGATTCAAAAGTAAGTATAAGTTGTAAGATTTTTATTTGAGTATGTGGATAAAAATATCCTGGGGAATTAAAAAAAAGGCTTTTGTAAATATTTATAAACAAGTTTTAATGTGCTGTTTTTGCTTTTAATTTTACCTTTAAGCAAGTTTTAACAGCAGATTCGAAAGCACTGAAGTCTATTGATTCTATTGAGGCATCAAAGCAATGCTTGGATTTTAAATGATGCAGAATAACATTGAACTCGCGGAGAAAAATTTGTTACTGGAACAGAACATGTGACAAAATGCACTTTAGATTTGCCATAATGTTTCTGTTTGCTTAACAAAGGCTTACCCATTCTATTTCCCAAACCACCTTTTGATCTTGTTTTGGCAATAACAGCTCATATATAGATTTTTTTTTTTTCCTGTGTGTTGATTTTTGCAGCCAGTGAGAAATCGTAGCCTAGTGCTAATGTTCAGTGAGGACTGTTCCTTAAAGTGTTTGTCATCTCTTGTGATCAGTTTCTTCCCACAAGGGCAGTTTTCAATACTGTTCCGAAATGTAGACAGTGGTGATGAAAATACCATGTTTTGCATCTATTTTAGAGGCAACCTCCAATTTTGTATCTTATTTGCTTAAAATATCTCTCCCAACAGTACAGACTAGATTTCTTTTTATTTTTTAAATGCCAAATGTAGGTGGATGAAGATGAAGAATTTGAAGATCAGGCTAAATCCAAGACAGGGAAAAAGAAGGCAGCATATGCTGGGGGATTAGTCTTGGATCCCAAAGTCGGTAAGACGTGGCAATTTCCTTTCTTTTATGAAGTCAGAAACAGGTAGGTTATATGACCACAGAAGATTGCAATTGGCAGTGCATGTACCTTGTGGTTTTATTTATCAATTTATTTGTATTTAACACACAAGAAAACGCCCAACATTGTGGATTTATTTATTCTTAAGAGTTTTCTCCTTATCGAGGTAAGGTCTGGAGTGGCATCAGGACTGTATGTCTGTGTGTAGTTTTCTAATGGACACACAAGTTTTCTTCCGGTTTCCTCTCTATGTGGGGAAAACTGTACAAGTGTCCTATAGTAAAACAGGAGGTATCTGTTCAACTCTGGTGAGTTAATGGGGTTGGATCGTTCCACTTCTGACATGTCTCTGTAATTGATAGTGATGCATCTCAACTCATCTCAAATCCCTTCTTAAGGGATTTAAATGCTGAAAGTATTGCATGGTGTACTTCAGTCATTTAAATCTGGTTTCTGAAATCAGGCCATTTCTCTAACCTGCAAGCATGTGGCTTGAACAGACAGTTTCGGTTTGATCCAGGTCCATTCCTATAGAAAGATCTTGCTTTCCTAGATGAGACTTAACAAATCTTACGGTCCCGTCTCATGACTTCTGTGTGTGTCATCTTCCCTTGCACCGAAAATGGAGCCAGATAACTAAATTGTCTCTGATGTTAGCTTGCATTTTTTCAGCATGCTTTATTAGCTGTGGAGTTGGATGCAGTCCTTAGACTGGGTTGTCATGCCTTCTGTTCTGAACTCTGTTCCAGGGTTTTACGACAAGTTTATTTTGCTTCTGGACTTCAACAGCTTGTACCCATCAATTATCCAGGAGTTTAACATCTGCTTTACCACAGTGCAGAGGACATCATCAGAAGCACGGAAGAGGGCAGAGGTTTGTGCACTTTAACTTCAGCTTTTTGCTGAACTGCCTAATTTCCGTGTATTTTCCAAAAACAACTTTACAGAAAATTATTGTTTCTTTTACTAATTTTGTTTTTCCTATCTCACTCTTTAAAAAAAAATCAACTTAGTTTTAGTTTGAAGTATTTTGAATGTTGTATCTGTCTGTCTTTTTTTGGTAACACCTTTTTTAGAAATGTTAGTAAGTTCTCTCCCATCTAAGCAAAATCTGTTGTTTTTTAGCTTGCTTTCATAGTGAAACAAGATTTGTATTCATACCGTGTTGGTCGTCTTCTCCCCTAGATCCTCCTAGCAATTTTTGAGCCCTGTGACCAATTTCATCTAACTTGATTAAGGCTTCCCAAAGCTAAATTGCAGCAGGTTTCCTGCAAATAGGTACCTGAAGGGAGGAGGCACACCGGTCTTGCGCTTGTGCTTGGAGAAAGAAAGCAGTGAGCTCTGCACTTGTTGGACACCAGAAAAAACAGGGGGAGGGAGGGAAGGAGGGCAGGCCCACAGGGAGTGTTTCGGTGGCTGTTTTGGCTCCAGGAGCAGCTTCCCTGAAGTTCATGCTGTGTTAAATATGCCCCAATAGCCTCCTCAAGGTGTAGTTCCTTGTGCCGCCTCCTCAGCAGCTGTGTTGGCCACAGCCTGCCCTTGGCTGCTCCTTCCTCGGTGGTGGCTCTGTTCTTGGCTCAGGCCTAAAGGTTAAATTTGAGGCTTTTATTTTTAACTGGGATCAGCTCACCGTTTGGAATTAGTTTGTTGTCCCATAAGTAGTTGTGGCATCACAACTGAAATATCAGTGCCACAGCAGAAACGGAGAAAAAAGCTTGTGGAGCTCTTTCATTTAGTGCCTCCAAACTTTGTACAATTATCTGTCTGTCTTAAATGTGCTTCAAGCTGAAGCAGCTAATTTGAATTTTGACCACGGCACTATATTTACTTAGGTTTTGAGGTGATTTCTTATTGTGGTTCTTCCCAGACTGGTACCTAAACTTGCCCACCGATAGTCTGTCTGCTGTTCTTGGCTGGTTGGGTTGGTTGGTTGGTTGGTTGGTGTGATGTTCAGCCCTGCCAGACTCCCTGCCTTCCTTCACCTGCCTGTCTCCCAGGTGCCCAGGGGCTCGTTGTGGGAAGAGGCAGCACTGCCTTGTCTTCTCCTTCACCTGGTAAAGGCAGAGGAGGAGAAAGGGGTGTGGAGGAAGAAATGGTGGGGTTAAGCTTGATGAAGTCTCACCTTTTCCTAGGAAATCTTTCTGAAGAACCTATCTAAGAAACTAGATAGAACATCTAACCAGTGATGTTTTATAAAGTATAAATTTGTCTTATATGTCTTAAGTATAAATTATTTTGTTGAATGACAGCATAAAGTCTACATGCATCACTCCAGATACAAATCTTTAAGCTTTGTAACCTGTCCAGCCATTTCTTATCTTTTCTTTATTTAGTGATATTGATATGTTTTTGAGTGATATGGCATGAGGTCCAGTTGTGATACTTGGAAGGGACCTGAAATTCAAAAGGTTCCCCAGACCTCACTGTGCAGAGATCAAGTAGATAAAGACCACCAAAAACTCATGCCTAAGTTGTCCTTGGCAGAAGATGCAGGATGTTTGTTGTTGTTTTTGTTTTTTAATTCAAGCTTTTCACTAAACACTTTGAAAATCTATTATTATAACATACTCTTCAAGCAGGGAAAAAAAAATCTGTTGGTGGATCTTTAACAGGCTGAAGAAGAAGAAGAAATTCCAGAACTTCCAGACCCATCTCTGGAAATGGGAATTTTGCCTAAAGAAATCAGGAAACTGGTGGAGCGAAGGCGCCAAGTTAAGCAGTTAATGAAGCAGCCAGATTTAAATCCTGACCTTTATTTACAGGTGTGTTTTATAGAAATCTTTTTTTTTTTTTTCTTTCCTTTTTGTCCCATTCCTCTAGATGCACTGATTAACTTTACAGAATAATCAGTAGTGAGTGGTCATTATAATATGCTTTACCTATAGCCCATCATTGCTCCAGATTGTATAAAATCTGTGAATGTAATTGTGAACATTAGTTTCTGTTCTGTTTTGGTGATGATTGTTGACTTTGCTGGTTCTGTTTCTTTTCAGTATGATATCAGACAGAAAGCTTTGAAACTCACTGCTAACAGTATGTATGGCTGCCTGGGATTTTCCTACAGCAGATTCTATGCCAAACCTTTGGCTGCTTTGGTGACACATAAAGGGAGAGAGGTAAGTCATGAAGTTAGGTTTTGAACACATGCAGAGATGGTGAATTTAAGATACCTGCAGTTTCACTGAATGTGAGAATGGTCTTCGCTGCTTTTGGAACTTGCTTTTGGGTTTTGAACTGCAGCTTTTGTCTTTCTGTACACCAGAGTTGGAGGAAAAAAGGTGTCTGGAAAAGAATCAGATAAATATCTCAAAAAAATAAAACAAAGTGGAGCTCCAACCTGGACTTTATTTTGAATTAAACTACTTAGTTTCAATAGATGATATTTGTGGTGACTAAGAAAACAAAACTGCTTTCACATTTTCCATGAATTTCTGGTTCCGCTTCATAATGTGGCCCTCAACTTGGCAATGTGCTTCAAATTTGGATGTATTTCTCTTTGGGCAGTCTGTCATTGCGCTCGTGTCGAGTTTCCTAAAACTCTTAGTTAATTAGCCCTGGTCCAAAGTTACTGGACATCAGTGGCTTATATATTGGGCCTTTATTTTTCTGTTTTTTCCATAGAAGGTAGGTTTGCATTGGACTTGAGGGGGCATATTTTATTTTTACATTCTGTTAATTATATAGGCAAGATTACTTTTCCTGTTGTTTAAGATAGCAGTTGAATACAGACCACATCAGTTTGGTTCCAGTGGAAAAAATAGTAATCTCAGGTGCACTACCACTTATGTACAGTGGAACCTCACAGTGTATGTACACTGGGTCTTAAAGCAAAATTTTCCTACTCTTTCATTTTAGTTCTTACATAAATGAGAATACCAAGCGGGAAGCTACAAGGAGTGGATAAAAATACAGGGAAGGGATGTGGCAGGGTGCTTGGCGCCTTTGAATCCCTTAGGGGAGCAGGGAGGCAGACGGGTTGGCGTCTGTGTCCGAAGCGTGTGGCCCGAGCGCCTTGCGGGAGGAGCGGTGCTGCAGAACCACCCTGCGCCCCCAAGGGCCGCTCACAGCTGGAACCTGATGTGCATAGGGGCGTTTTGTTTCTCATAACACGTCGTTATTTTCCTAAGTTTTCCCATATAAACTGCGCTTAAAAAGAACCCCCTGCGTGTTGTCCTCCCAGGATTTCCCTATACAACGTGGAAGTCATTTCCAGCTTCAAAAAGTAGCTGTGAATGGGTTATGTGTGCATGTGAAAACATGTGCTGATGTTTCTTTTAAAGAAGTGGTATCTTTCTGTAAGATTCTGATGTGTTTATCTACAAGGCTGCCATGGAAAGCAACTTGCTGGAAAAAAATATGATTTTAAACTTACAGTTGTGATCGTAAGTCTTGAATATGTTTGTAACTGGAAGATTTTTATTCCTCACATCCAATGCTTATAACAAACTAGGTATTGTGTGGATATTTGAGCTTTTGGCCTTTCTGTTAAAGTAGGAAACGTACTTTTGGATTCTGTATGTGTTTTGTTATTTGGCATAGACTGGTTGTTATTACTCAGGATATTGTGGAGATAACAAACTTTTATATTTGTTGTGGAGGTAACATACAGAGGAGTTAGTTCCTTGTTTTTTAGGTAGTTTTTGCCATAGAAGATTTTACAAGACAGTTCACTTATCTGTTTTTGTGAGTTGGAATATTCTATCTAGAAAAATGGTATTTTAAACCCTTGCTTACATTAATCTTTCAATTTTTAGGTTTGCACTTAGCACCGAATGGTAATATAAAATAGATGAACATCAAGTGTCAGGAGATTTGGTCTCTTTATATGAAGAGGGTGATTAAAATGTAATTATTGCAGAAAAATGTTAATATAACTTGATACAGCATTTTCTGATGGTCAGTGATTAATTGACTATTTGAAATACATTCAGACACAGTACATTTTTAAAAAGAAAGAAGCAGTATGCAGTATTGCTATGGAGAAAATCTGAGTAAATGTGGAGAGGCTTGCAGGTATCTGGTGTAGGTGTCTAAAGGAGAAAAAATACGGGATGAAAAGTGAAATTAATGTTTTCTTACACTGATGCAATTACAGCTCAATCCTAAGTTTTAGCGGGGGCAATAAAAGGGGGCTATACTTTCCAAGTTAAAGAAGTTCTTGTTGAAGATTACTGTATCATTAACTTTAATGTAGCTGAAAGTGAGTTTTGATAACTGCTTTAAGTAGTCTGTTTTCTAATTTTGTGCCTGAGAATCCCGAGCTGCATTTGGAGGCAGAGCGCACTGGAAGCGTGGGGTGCTGGGTGCTCTGTGTGGCCTCTCGTGGACCCCAGCTCCTGCTTGTGAGATGCAGATCTGGTTGTGGCAGTGCACCCGAAGTGTGGCAACTGCTTTGGAGGTCCCATGTGTTGACCAGAAGTTCTCGTAGTGTGACCCAGGACGTTTACGTGAAATGGCACGTGGTTGGTTGTTTAAAACTGCTGGTGTGCAGCAGGTTTGCTTCGTTCTGATGGGAGAAGGTACAGAAAGCCTGCCACATTTGTCAGAAGACAGCTTTGGGACAGAGAGGGAAATCCATATGCCATTGACAAAACCTGTTGCAAGAGCTCAGGTCTTTGCTTGACCTTGGTGCAACTTGTGATGGAGGTCAACCTCGGCTTGCCTTAGGACAGGCAGGAGAGCTTTGCAAAGCCGGAGAGCCCTAGCCATGGGCCGGCAGGATGCGGCAGGGAAGTGAGTGTGGGACTCGGGTAAATGAGGTAATTTGTGTGCGTGGTGTGGTAACGGTGGTGAATTTTCACTAGATGGCGATAGAGACCTTGAGATCATTAATCAATTAAGACTCTCATTTTTGTCGCTAAGTGATTTAAAGACTGACTACACGTTTTTTCTAACGTGCCCTCCTTATTTCTCTTTTTCAATTGTGGGTCACCTCTGAAAGGGAAGATAAGGAGTATCTGTGCGTAATTTGTCTTAATTAGTTGTATTAGATATCACAGATAGACTGGTTAACTTTAGGATATTGTGAAAGGAAAAAAAACCTGTAAGAAAAAAGGGGATGAGGAAAGAATTAAAACTCTACATCAAATCCTTTTTTTAAAAAAAAAAAAAAATCTTTTGCCAATTCTGACTATTAGAAACACATTAATTCTGATTCTAACAATAAATTTTATTTTAAACAAAAGATTTCTTTCTTTTTTTTAACACAAATATTACATTATTGATGTGGAATGCATTAGAAGAATTCCCTATTTTTCCTCTTTGTGTTACTAACACAGTTTATCTGGACATTGCTCTTGTAACTACAGCAGTTGCTTGCATGGAAAAGTAATAGGAAAGTATTTAATATATTTTTAGCTGTCCTTTTAATGTAATTTAACAACTGGAAACAAGATGAGTCGGTGCCGTACAAGCAGCCAGCTCTGCACCGGCAGGCAGCGTAAGGTCGTGCCTTTCTAGCCTCTTCAAAAGACAAGTCTTTTGATGAAGTGTCAGTTGCCTGATTTGCCAGATTTGGGTGCCCTTTCCTGCCGTATTTTCTTACAGGACGACAGAGGAGTTGCTAAGAGGATTTTATCTTTACTCAGTTTGGTTGCCAGCGGCTGCTGTTCAGAACCGATGATTCTTTTAGGTATTTCATTTCCTCTAGGTTGTTTTCTCTTGTTCATTTTTTTTTTCCAAATGGTGACAGAGCTAAACTAAGGTCTGCTCCTAAAAGGAAGATGGCACCTTTGCTGTTTTAAGCAGTACTCAGTGATAGGTACAGTGTTACAGTCTGCAAAATAAAAGGGAGGAAGAAGGCACTTGGGTTAATTCCAGGCTCCTCATGCAGATTCTTAGATACATTCTCAATTAATAATTAGTTTAGGGCCCTGGAAGTCAAAAGGAAGGAATAAAAGCTGCAATCTGCGAAAAGAATGGGTGAGGGGGGAGAAAGATAAAGTGAAGAAAGATGAGCTCATTAAACAAATACAGGTAAGCAGAAGAAGGGCTAAAGGGCTATCCATTGTAGTTGGCTTCTGAAAAGAAATTCAGGCATCTCTTTCTTCTTCCCAACACCCTTTTCTCTCCTCTCTCCTCCCCCCCNTTTTTTTTCTGGACTTGTTCTTCTGAGGAAATGGATCATGGGTTATTTTCTTAGAAATGTTCCTAAAGTCCTGGTTATACAGTGTGGAGGAGCTGTCATGTGAATGGAGCCATTGTCACATCTCCTTGCGCCTATTGGAAAAGAGGGAGCCTCCTAAAGTCCTATCTAAGCATGCCGTCTGTGTTTTCGTAAGGAATATGGCACCAATTTAACATTTTTAGATGACATGCAACTTGATAACAAAAGCCTAGGCGAAAGATTTCTTAATTATGTTTGAATATAAAAATGACAGAGTGGAATCTTAAGAGAAGTGTTGCTGAATTATTGCTCTGTCCTTAAATGGAAGGTGTTGAAGTCAAACCAGTTGTCACTGCTGTTAAATTTATTATTATGTATGCAATCATGAGCCAGTAAAAAGACTATGTACATTATTCTGCATGCTAATGTTCCAAAAGATACAGAACACACACATTTCAAGAGAGACTGCTTACAATCTGGAAATGCAAACTGAGTGTAAAGGAATAGAAAAATTATGGAAGATCTCAACATTCGTTGAAATTAAATATTGTTTCTCAAGTGAGTGAGATGACATCTGGTCTGATAAAGACTTTTGCATCTCCAAAGAGAGGAAATGAAACATTTTAATTAAGAAGAATGGCCAGAATATCCTGAGTGAGAGGGAAATCTGACTGGAGAAGAATTTTCATTTATTTTTAATTTTATTTAAAGTTTTTTTTTCTTAATGGATGCTCAGTGAGAAATCCTTAGGAATATTGTTTGGACACAAGATGCACATAAAAACTGATTTTAAGATTGCGCTATCACCAGAGATGTGCTGCCTCTCCTTTCTTGGTGCTGATTTTCCTGGAGGAGTTGCAGCAATTGCGTGACCACATGGGGAGTTGGATGTGCCTGGTGATCTGATTCAAACTAAGTGTGGAGGAAAATAAAATTGACTTTTGTTGGATCGATGACTCAGTGACTCACCATATACCCTTAAAGCTCATAGAAAGCAGGAGGTCAGCAATTAGGGGCACGGAGATATGAAGGGCCAGGCATGACCTCCCTTTTTTTAGCTCACACCTGTCTGTGAAACTGTAGAGTTAGCATTAAGAGCGTGAATGTGTGTTTTGGTTTTTTTCCTTCTATGCTTTTGTTTTTATCTTTTTTATAGCTTCCTATCTTGTATTTTGTTGCACAGAGATAAAGGTTTGCTTGAATTTTCTCTTAGATTGGTTGGAGTTGAAGTTGGTACTGCAACAATTTAGGTAACAAAAAGATAGCCTTTATTCAAAATTGCAGTAAAACTGAAATCAAGATGCTTTAAAGGGTGAGGTTCCCCAGTACATGCTCCAGATTATCTGAAATGTGACAGTGTGTACCCTGGTAGAAGCTGGGCGTGAGGGGCTGGGTGGGGTGGTGGGCTGGTGTCTCGGGATCAGGAGAAGCGATGTCTTTCCAAGTTCACTGGGCACAGGAAAGACTTTTTGGCATGCAGTAAAATATTGGGGAATGTACTGGAATCCTGCAGGTCCCCCGAGAGTTCACCACACTCAGGCTTTAGCATAACTGAAGCAAGCCCTTAATCCTACCTAGAGTGCTGCAGGGATTATGAGATTCAAAAGGCAGATCCTTTTGTGGGTCTCTTCTGCAGACACTGTCACAGAGATGCCTCATAAAAGAAACTGATTCCCCAGATGTAGGAACACAGGCACTGCATCATGGAGATGACAGCTTTCGCAGGCACACGTATCACAATACCATTTGTAAACTGATCAGGTTCTATTTTTAAACAGGCTAATTTTCTAATACTCACTATTAAGATTGGAAGAACCTTCCATTGTTAGGAGTCTCTCTGAATTTATTCAGCATATCCAAAGGGTGATTGAATTGGAATGCCATCTCCTGTCTTAAGTTTTTTTCCATCCTACAGATCTTTTAGTATTGCCAAGTCTTTGCAGTACACATTTTCATAGTCTGTTGGTGGCTTGCCATAAAATATGTAGTTTTGTGAGACTGAACACAAGTTCCTTTTCAGGAGAAACAGTGTCCCTTGATGTCTTCAATGGCACATTGCCCTATCGTAGAAGCCATGGGAAACTTAGGAACTAATAAGGTTTTCAAAATACTGGAGACTTTTCAATTCAAGGAAAAAATAATCTCCCTTTTCAATCACTATTCCTGAGAGTATGCAGAAATGATATAACGTGAGGTGTCTATCTCCCAGGAGAGTTGAGTAAGTATTCATTCTCCTTCAGAAATAGGACATCTTGGTCTAAAAATCATAAAGTTTCATGTATCTCCTGGGAATGTTGCTAACTGTGCAGAAAACTCACTCTTGAAACAATCTACATTAAAATAGCTTTGAGCCTACCAGATCTGTAATTTCAAAGTAATGCTTTAGGGATGATGATAATTCTACTGTAAAGTATGAGGAGAAGCTGAGAACTGCATTTCTTCAGTTCGGAGAAGAAAAAATTAAAGATATATTTAATTGTGGTCTTCAACTACCTAGTGAAGGTTATTGGGAAGGCAGAGCAAGAGGCTGCTTGGATGTGTGCAGTGAAGGAACAAGAGGCATCAGATGCAAGTTGCAGCAAGAGAAATTCGGATCAGTATGACAGAAAATCTCTTCTCAATGAGGCAGAAAAGCACTGGAGCTGGAGGTTCAGATAACTTACTCACTTTTAAAACTTTTACTTTTAAAACTCAACCGCATAGCCCCTCTGGCAGCCTGTATCTGAACTTGTGCTAAATCTTGGTGATCACGTTAGCCTGGAGAAATTTCTGCTCTTTGTAAAGTGATGACTGGTAAGACCTGGTTAAAAGGAGTGGTTTTCTGTTGACATGCGGCTGTTTTATGAATGGTGATTTCTGGTTCCTGCTGTGATGGGAAAGGTAGCCACAGCCAAACAGTTTCTCAGCTGCTCCTATCAGACTGATTGTGCCCTGGTAAGGTAATGCTGCCTTTCTAAATGTTTGCCACCTTCCTGAAAGGGACAAGAAGTTTCTGAGTTTAAACTCACTGACTTACTGCTTTGTTACTACTGAAATACAGAGTCAGGCTTTCTGAAATACACGAGTGAAAAAGGATTTGTGTTGCCCAGGACCTCTAGGAACAACTACTTGTTTATCTGAGGAAATTCCATTTTCAGAACAGTTGCCCAGGAGAAAGATAACTATGGTAAAGTACTCCTACTTTATGTAGAGTGGTTTTCCCTGGATCTTAATGGTCTGAATTGCCTTCAGTTTGTTTCTTTGTTCTCTTAGGGAATACTGTGGCTGGCACACAAGCAATTTCTTTTTTACTTTCTCTCATTAAGTTCAGTGCAAAGAATGTTTTTCAGTGTTGTTTGTTCTTCATTGATACTTCTAAATTTTACTGGGATATTCCACTATTACAGGCTTTGGCAGCATTGTAATTTGGACTTGGACATACGGAAGATAACACTGCCACAAAACTGCCATGAAATCTGGGATGTGTTCTCTGCTGAATTGCAGATTTCCTGTTGGTTTGGCTCAGGTTGGAATTTTACTTGTTTAATCTAGAACTTGTTGACTCTGCCCTTGAGGAGATTTGAGGAGATTTTTGAACTCCTCAAGTATAAGTCAATGACAGCTCATGCATTGGTTTTAATACAGCTTCTTTAATTTCTCCCCATTACTCTCCCCATTTCCCTCAGAATTCAGCATAATTAACATAACTTAGACAAGTATAATTTTTATATTTGTTCAGAAATACTGGTTTCTTTAAATCTGAGTAGCTCATCTAGCTTTATGTTCTAATACTTATTATCTTTTTTTTTTTTTTTTTTGATTCAGTGCAAAATTTCCTATTTTTCAACTTGCCATTAAATGTAGTCATCCCAGAGCTAAGGTACAATCAATGAGAAGACTGTGCTTCCAGTGAGACACCCCGTGGGCAGCTTTGATTAGAGAAAAGCTTTAGATCTGACTCTTATAACCAATTGTCCATCAGGTGGCAACTCGTTTTGGCATGTATAACTATACCACAGATGCTAGAGATAGAAAAAGGTCTGTTACCTCATGTAGTTGATCTTCTGAGTATGTATATAGTTACTTTAGCAGAGATATAACTCTTGGTTGGGGTTTTTTTTTTTTTTTTTTTGGAAAAGGTTCTTTGTTGTCCTTCAAGAAACCACTTCTACTTTTAATTTTGACTTAGTTTTCAGTCTCATTTCTTTTCTGTGCGTGCTATTTTTCAGTGTATTTAAAGGAACAGAGATGAGCCTGCCTTCAGTAAGAATGTGATATTTGACAGGTGTCCTGAAGTTCTGCATTCCTGGCCATGGTCCAGGATGACAGAGCAATAATGGTTTAGAAACTGCCATTCCTGCCTTGTTAAAGGATTGGAAGAAATCTGTGAAGTTATTAACTACTATTCACCTCTAACACATAGTGGTGACATCAGTATGGTGTCTAACTGGCTGAGGTTACCTCTTTTACGTAGGTGGTTTTCTTGTTTGCTTTGTAATTCCTTTACATACGGCCTTTGGCTCATACTCTTTTTTCCTTCTCTTTCTCCATCAAGTTCCAGGTCATTACTGTGAGGATTTGAGTAGGGGTTCCCAGTGCTGCCTCCATGTGCTGTAATTACTATGGCTATTTAAATGTTACCTGCGACTTGCTTACTATGTGTCATGTGCTGTTTGATTTGGTGAAAATGATCTTATATAAATTAAAATATTTCAGATTTGTAACAGGGCAGGATGAATTTGGAGGACTGAGGCACTTTGTTGTAGAGTAAAAATGTTTTAAAAAACATCTTGCTGAATCAAGAGTTGAAAAATCTAAACCCACCATTATTAAGAAACGTATTAGCCTGACATATGTGTACAAAATGAATTATCTACAATACTGCTACCATTGGAAACTCTTAGCTGCTTCAAAAGACACCACTTTTGTGGCGGGTTATGGGTTCTAATTATCCTTAAGACTCTCCAGCTGGTGATAGAATATTTGGAATTGATCAGTTGATCGGGTGGGAGTTTTTTTGCTCAGATACCTTTCCACTTGATTTTGTTTCATAATACATGTGATAAGCTTTTCTGCTTCTAAGAGGAAATAGCTGTATTTTAAAGTGATCTAACAGCTTTCATAGTAATATTGATTGCTTTTAGGCTTCTGTGAAATATAATTAGCAATCTTACGGGAAATTGTGTCTTAATTTGTGGCTTATGGTTTAATGACATAGCAAAAATGAGAGATTTTCTTTCTTTTCCCATCTCATCATTTGGTGGATTTTGAACTTGGATCTGATTATTTGAATATTTGAAGAAAATAAATCATGAAAATCTCTGTTATTTCACAGATGACCAAGTCATCTGGTTTGCTTTTTTCTTCCAGGAAGATGAGCTTCTGACAGCCTGACCAAGAGAAGATTAGTAAATTGTGGCTTTTGTTGGTGTGTCTCAGTTTTCAGCCTGGAGTGTGAGCTTGTGTCACTTTGCCCTGTCATAAATACTGTGTTAAATTACAGCAATTTTTTTTTTAAGAAACTGTTTGATTTTTTGCCAGGGATTCCTGAGCCGTCTAGTAATAGTTTCAGGGATCCTATTCCTTCTCTGAAAATCAGTGCCAATTTTGGACTGTGCAGCTGTCCCAGTTTCCTTTTCATTAATTTTCACTATAGGAATAAGTGTTTGTTATTGTCTAATGTTGATTATGTTAGCTTATTTAAAGTTGGTTATTTCCGTTTCCAAATGGATATTGCTTTACTTTTTGCTAATGAGAGGAGAAAAAAGGTTCTGTCAGCGTAGGTCTGGGTGTGGTAAAGCAGTTTGAAGTGGCATTTATACGACCGCTCCAGTAAAGATCCTTGTGTTATTCCATACAGTACTGCGTAGGGTTTGGCTCAGCTGGGCCTCATAATAAGGGACAGCCTCTCTGCTAAGCCAAGCAAGTTCTCTTTGCTGCAAAGAGCATGCAAGGCACGCCTGCTAGTAGATTATCACAATTATCAATATCAGTACAGACTTAGGATTTGTCCCTGGCCTTTTCCATCCAAACTTAAGGAAAGCCTGCTTTGTGCCTCTCTGTCTGCTCTTCTCTCTGAGAAGAATTGGGGCTAATGGTTTATTTATAGTCTCTGTTGTACATGGCACATTAAAGGCAGCTTCTGTATGCTTTCGAGCATTAAATACCTTTTTTGTACATTTGTTTAATATGATACAATACAGTTTTCATCATTTAAACTCTCCAGACAAGTATGGTTTTGCAAATGGGAATCTGTAATGACGTCTGACTGTTTGATGAGCAGAAAAACAAGCTTTTTCTATGCTAAGAGTCTTTGCAGCACATGGAAGTGTTTCTTCTTAGTTTTAATTATTATGTTTTTTTTATCTGAACCACTAGTTGTCTTAGGCGATTGTTTAGGTTTAAGGTTTTTGGTTGTAAAGAGACTAGTGCCGCACTGTTGTGTTACGGAAGGAAAATTTAATGCTCTCTCATGTTCTGAATTGTTATAGTGAATAATGGGGGAGAAGGAGTTTGGGAAAACCTAGATCAATACACATACCTATAAAGAACAACTCCATTATATGTTTTGCTTTTAACTGCTTTTTAAATGTAATGGGCACAGGTGTTTAAATGCTAACTTAGTTGTATTGGAAAGCATTCGGAAGAGTAGAAAAAGCTGCAAGTAGATTTTCCTAGACAGCAAGTAATTCATTTTCTTCTTTATTGTTTTCTTACTTCTGTTCTTCTGCTTCTTGTTTCTACTGTCTCTTCCCAGATAAGTATTTTCATTATCCTTTTTGGTGTATGCTTACTTGGAGATGGGAGTGGAAAGAAGGGAGGAGTAAAATTACTTACCAGCAGTTGAAAAAGATTAATTGTCCAAAAATATTAGCAACTTCTTTGAAAACTATAGAGTCTTGAAATTAAAATCTGGGAGAGAAGCGTGAAAATCACTTTTACGTCAGCACTTAAGTTAGTGTGTTAGGAAGATGAATGCCAAAGGTGAAATGTTCTACAGAGATCGTTACTTGTCTTTAAGTTGCAAGTAACCTGAAAACATGGAAAGCTTAAGACAAGTAAAGAGAAATACTGTGTCACACTGGGCACTGGGGGAGAGGGGGCAAGCAGGTCTGTCTGAGTTATCATTGCGATCAAAAGTCTGCAAGAATGCAAAACCAGCTTGTGTAATTGCTTCTTTCTTACACACAAAATTAAAATAGGAAAAAAACCCTCAAGCATTAGGATGAGAAACACTGCTTGACTGGTTAGATTTTCCTAAACAAGCGAGTGGCTGGATCAGACCTGTGGAAGCCGTGCTTCCCACTCTGCTCCCTTCGTGCTGATGCCGTGTGTCGAACACTCTTCCTCGAGGATGAAGTGTTCCTCAGCGCATTTGTTGCCATCTGGCCCGTTGCCTTGCTGCATAGGGCTTAGTGAGCCACTTCCGTAGGAAAGTGCATGACACGATGTCAAAAGCTGCTGCTTTTACCTGTCGCTGTGGGACTGTGCAGGCCCTAATCTGTAAGGCTTGTACTATAGATTATATGTATATAATCTACTCATAACTTTTCCAGCCATTGCATATCCTTACTGTTTCAACTGACTGCTATGAAAACTGATGATTAACGCTGTAAGTCTACTACATAGCAATCGTTAATTGTACTGCTTCCTAGTCATTTACTGTTGGTGCTAATGCTCCTGAGGTGCCTTCACTCGTGAATATTGACACAAACTAACAATGCCAGAGCACAACATGCTCTCTTAACAATAGCCTTGTTCACAAGACCAGTGAGGCTGGAGTCTTCCTTGGGAGTTTGAGTGCCACCTGTATGCTAGCTGACAGGTAAGGGAAGGTGATGTGCCTATGTCATCATGAAGCTAAGGGGGAAAATGCTGAGAATGGGAGAGAGCAAATTTTCCCTTCTCCCATGCTGCTCATTATGTCTTCATGTGGGAATGACAGCAATGGCAATAGCCACCGTCTATCAGTGACATCAACCCCTGGCACGCGCAAGCCATCAAAGCAAACGCAGAAAAGAATGCCTTTGAATGCACATTGCTGGAGAGGGTGAACCAGTTGCTACCAGAGCGAAGGTCATTTCTCGTTTTCCTGGAATAGACTAAATCTCCAGCATATCCATTCATTAAACTTCTTTTGGAATAGAAGTAATGATTTGGTTAAAACGTAAAGCCATAGCAGTTGCTAGACTATATAGGAATTGGACCCCTAAATATTTGGTCTGATATATGTGGCTGTATTAGGCAAGCAGTGTGTGATGGAAGAAATAACAGGGTTTTTGAGTTAATATTATCCTGTAAATAAAATGAACAATGCACATTTCATATCTTAATTCGTATTTTAAAAGGTGGACTCCTGTCAGAAATGGTTACCGGTGGAGAATGACTTTTTTGGAACAGAAAAAAAAGGAAATTTATACAAGGAAATTGTGGAGAAGCAGCATGACCGAGACATGCCAAAATGCTTGTTTTTTGTTCCCCGGGATACCCGAAGGCAAAAGTTCAGGCGCTGAATTTCCAGATTTTTAAGTGTCTTGATATGGGTGCAGATACTGTTTTAAGTCTCTCTTCACAGCCAGCATGCGGATGTTTATTTTTAGGACCCTTTTTCAGGAACTGCAAGCAGCAGATCAGGTATTTATTCCATTCCAACCCCTGTTTCCAGGAATGAAAAAGCTTTACCTCTGAATCTCCTTGATTTTCTGACTGTTCTCAAAATCAAGACTGAAAATAACATATTCATTAATTTATTTTGGATAAATTTTATTTTATTTTAATTTTAAAATTTAATTAAAATTTTTAATTTTATTTTTAAATTTTATTTTGTATTTTGGATACATGGATGGGCATGCTTCATTTGTCAATTTTAAAGATGCCACTCTGTTTTAAGAGAAAAGGGTGAATAATTACTTTGTGTAGAAGGCTGGTTAGTATGTTTTTATTAGAAGCATCTGTGGAATTTTACAGTGGATGGTTCTTTGTAGCCATATTAGTTTTGCCCTTTTTGTGTAGCGTCAGCTTACAAGTTAGAATTTGGAGTATACAGATACTTTATAAAAACTAAACATTGACACACATACACAGTGGGTGAACTTTATGGGAACGGTTCGGAAGGCAGGATTCCATTTCTGCTTTCAGATTTTTTTTTTTCTTCTAGTCTTCAGTATTTACAATTGCAACATGTAATTATCTTCTGTAAGAGACTGTAGTTGCCCAGAACAAAAAGATGAGAAATGCTGAGATGAAACAAGCAAACAAAAAATAATGGCAACCTTTTCGTAACTGTTACTCTTCAGGTGAGGTGAGAGAAGTATGGTACTACAGGATACTGCAACTTAATTCAGGTGCAGCATGCGAAGACAGAGACAGACAGAGGAACTTAAGTGCCTTAACTACTTCAGTTGTTTAACACTTACTTATCATGAGCAAAGGAAGAAAAAAATGTTAAATCATTACACTGTAGGTATGATGCTTCTAATAGTATCTATCAACTGTGTCTATTTGATCACATAGAAAATTTCCCAGCAATAGACTCATTTGGATATTTCAACTTTGAAACCAAGTTTGTGTGTGCAAGTCTACTAAAATTGTTGGTGTCATGTGTCTAATAACCCATCTGCCTGAATGATGATGATAAAGCCTCCTACTTAATCTGTCTACCGCAAGGGAATAATCTAGGAACTATCATGACAATAGTGCTCTGAGCCAACAACAACAACAAAAATCCCTACATATATATTTTTCTACTCTCTTTGAAACATAGATTATTTTTAAGGCAATAGTGATAGGGACTTTGAAACCTTTAACATGCAGTTAGTATGTCTCACTATGTAATTTATGGCTACCACTGTAAGAAATTCAGCTATCTCAGATTGGCGGTTGTGGCCAGGGAACATTTAAAAGCAAAAGAAGAAACAAAAAAAACCCCAGCTCACTGGAGTATTTAAAATAGGGTTAGATATCCTTATGAATAGGATTGAAATGTGTGTTTGTAGGGAACAGGACTTGATGACTTAGTCCTCGATTTCTTCATTTCTTCTCTTTGCCATGCAGTAGACTGCAAGCTGCTTCAGTTTTGCTCCTCTAAGGCTTGAAGCAGTGATGTTGGGCTGTGGGTTTCCTACAGGATCACAGACCATCAGGCAGTAAGAGAAGTCAAGAAAGAAAATTTTGTAAATGAATGTCTAAGGTCCCAAATGTTGTGCATGGTTCAGCTTTTCATCTCCCTGTAGCTCATCTCCCTTTACTCCTCCCTTTCCCCATCACCATCTTCGAGGTCCTCCCACACAGTCGGTGTTTTGGGTTTACCGGTGTAGAATTGGAGCCGTTGTAGTTGGCAGCACAAGTAAGTCATGTTTCAGGGCTTAGTTAACCTCACAGGAAAGCAGTTCCACAGATGGTGGGTTTCCCATCATTTGTCTTACATCAAGATCATATGTCTTGCTTCTAAAAATTCTGCTGTCACTCAACCTGAAGTGACAGACTCAGAGTAGAGACTGTTTAGTAGAACTTTATGGCCTGTGTTATACAGGAAGTTCAGTAATGGATTGTTATAGTCTTCTGCCACCATGAAATCTTGTTTTTTATGTAACAAACTGATATATCTGGTGAATCACATATCTTTGATTAAGACAATTCTACATAGTTAGGGGAAGAAGATCTTTGCGTCGAGCACCAAGGAACACTCTGCCTATATAGATACCTCTCTGGCACATAACAAAATTGTTTGTGCTTATAAATCAGTACTCAGTAATCCCTTAGACCTTTCAGTATTAACCTTGTTTATAGGTTAATAGGTTCAGGGAGTACCGTGTTTATATTTGGGAAGTGTTTACAAGAGGTTTGCTGTAAATTGTTTCCAGATATACATGATCTGGTATCATTAACTTGTTTTAAGGAAACGCCTTCCTGTAGTTTGTAACTGTAACTGTTGTGCTAGCAGAAAGGAAGACCTGTCTGAGTTAAATCTAGAAGTGATTACTGTTTGTTATAACTGTTTCTTTCTGGAGACCGTTCTGTTTCTTAGGAGGGATCAAATCGCTTATGCTATAATTAATTTCACTCTCAAATATGATGATAAATGTTGTAGGCTTTTATATCTTCTAGTAGCTGACTGATACCCCTTGCCATGAATTTCTGAAGGGTTTGAATAAAATTTCTATACAAAATAAAACTTGAATGGTTTAAATGGAAATATCTTAAAATTTATGGATGCCTGTAACTGTTAACTGTTTTGTGTTTGTTTGTTTGTTTTTTCAGATTCTTGAGGTGAAGTAGGAAGTTGAGGCAAAAAAAATATATTGGAATGTAGTCTGTTTAAGTAAGCTTTGTTGTACAAATGCTGGAATATTTTGGAGATGTGAATTGGAAACGCAAGAGCTTCTCGGATTAGGGTTACCTGAAGCTTTTCTGGATAAATAAATGTAACCATTATTTTCAAGTAATACAGCGATGGCGCTGAGAGCAGGTTACATGAAGGGTCACAAATGTCCACTTGCCAACGAGGAAGGTAGCAGTTCTCTGCCTTTACCTGTTGCTCTGTGTGTAGAGGCAGAAGCTCCCGGAGTTGTAGGCAGGACAGAGTGTACATTTGACTATACGTGAATATACATGTGGCTACTCCTTTGTGCAAAATGGCCTAAATATATGAAGTCATATCAGTGATCAAGGATGTTCTAGTTAAGACTCTCCTCTTTGAAGAGGAGGTGCCTGATCCTTATCGCCCATGTCCTTGCAGACAAGAGAAATTATGTTATCCTGTCATCAGGAACCAGGCAGGGCTCAGAAGGGAAGGGAGTAGTAGAGGCAAAAAAAGAATCTGCAGATTCCTGCAGAGGAAGTTGAGGTGCTGGCTTTACATATTTGGGAAGGAGGGAGGAAGCCAAAGTCAGAACTCCAGAGAGATGCAGACTTCAGCAACAGGTTGAAATCATTTGGACTTTTGGTTTTGGAGGAAGAAATAATTCCTTTTTGGTTGGAGTGCCGTGCATGGTGGCAGAGGTGTGGAGGGGCAGCACAGACAGCCGTGCCCACGTGAGGAAGGGGGAGCTGCAGGGAGGGCCCCCGGGCGGTTGGTGGCTGGCTGCTGTGCCCTGGCTGAGGACCGTGTCCCGCTGCGGCACGTGCTCAGTCGGCGCCCTCTCTCTGGGATAGCAGCGTGGTGCTTTTGTGCCTATGGCTGGCCAGAGGTGTTTCCTGGTGTGCAGCAAAGCATGCGTTGCACCAGTGCCTGGCAGCCCCAGGAGGATCTTGTTAAAGAGCTTGTTAAGGTCTTCTCATTTTTCAGAGAATTAAAAAAAGTGAATGGGTGGAAGAAGGTGTGTTCAGGAAGTCTTGGTGATGTCTGTAGTTCAAGATAGTGTTCGTGTTCTTAAAAAGCTCAGAATATCCTGAGGAAAGCCATAACCGTGCCTGTGTCTAATTTATTAATGAATGTGAATCAAATGTCTTTTCTTCCTCCAGTATTCTCTAATATCGCCATTCTAACTGACTGTTTAAAACATTTTTATGAATGTTTACTAATTATTTTCTTTGCATAGTAGATTGGATACCTTATGAACCAGTTAGTAAGCTTTGGGGTTACTCTGTAACTTTTATATGTTTTAGTGTAAGATCAAGATACACGTTCATGTAAAATAGTTTTTATGGCTGTTGGAATCATGCAACTTCAGTTTGCAGAGATGTGGAACAGAAAACATTTTAAGATGATTTATGGATGCTTTCTGTTTTTGTTACCTTTGCATGTATGCTTCAATAGCTTTCTCTAGCTCTAGTATTTGCATACCAGAAACTAGTTGCCCACATGTAAATATCACCTCACATGTAAATATGACCTCCGACAAGACTCTGCCTGTCTTTGACTCTGTGACCATTTACATCATTATTACTTAAGATGAAACTGTGTGACTGTTTTGGCTAGATAAAATAACATCATGGCGTTTTGATGCCATTTCACAGGTGTGAAATGTGTGTGTGTGTGTATGTTTTTTTTTTCCCTTAGCAATCCTTCCGTATAAATTGACTTAGTTGATTTTTTTTTTTTTTTTTTTTAAATTAAAAAAAATTACTACAGGCATCAAACTTGAACAATAGATGTGACTGGTTAACACTGCTTGAGAACCTAGTTATGAGCTTTTTGGGACTTCCTTGCACTTCCAGCAGCTCGTGCTGGAGATCTTGCATCAAAAGGTCTTCAGCATATACACAACGAAGACATTTTGTTTGCTGATGTCGTATCCCATTACTACAGTTTCTCCGAAAACCCTGGGAATCGGCACACCGTGCAAAGAGCTGTGCCCGGGGGCACCGTCCCTGCTGTGCGAGCCCGGCCAGGTCCTCCTGCTCGTGAGCCTGGCCCTGCAGCCGTGCAGGAAGGGGCCTCAGGGGGCCCACACGCGAGCCAGTCGTAATCACGGTGATTGTAGCCTGTCAGAGGCTCCCCGGACGTGCCTTAGATCAGGTTCCGGACTACTTTTTGTCCAATTGCTAAGAACGACGAGGGGCCTGGGTGGATTGCACATCCTTAATCAAGTGTCAGAGAGGCCTGAGTGCTGCAGCGTAGTTCAGGAGAAAAAAGGAAAAGGCTCTTCCTCCTCCAAGTTTCATATAGTCAGAATCTAGAAAAAAGTTGTTCCTATTGCCTTTTTTTTTTTTTTTTTTTTTTATAAAAAAAGGAAAACTATCCTTCTTTTCATTTAACTGAAGTTACTGTGTCAAGTATTGATTCTAGAGATGGTGCTTTGACTTGTCTGTATTAGCGTATTGTTACAGGGTAATTTAATCATGTCACTATGGCGTATGTTATTCCAGATATCGACTGTTTGAAACAGTTTTATTAACTAGTTTTCATGTGAGTTTGTTTGTGGTGTTCGGAATATTAAGAAAGAGTAAGTAGATAAAGGAATAAATCAGGAACTAAAGACTCATAAAGGAAGCAAAAGAATATGGGGGAGTCTTAACTCCCTCACATATAAACTCAATGGGAAGAGAAAACAGAAACAAAAGAAGTCCTTGACTCTATAGCGATGGGATGCTGCCTTGTTTTATTTGTGATACGGGAAGCCTTTTGGAGTAAGTCCTGCAAGAAGGCTGGAGGCCTAGTATACTATTTGAACACGTTTCTTGCTAGCATACCTTCTTTACTAATTCTGGTTTGCATTAACAGTCCTTTTACCAGTCCATGCTTTTTTTTAATTTTCTTTTAAATATTAGATGTCTTCACTGCAAAATCATCCAGACTTTTGTGTTTTCGGTCACTTCCCGAATTTGTCATTGTGCCGCTCCTGTTTTTTGTGCTCCCTGTTTGAATGCTGTGATGTTAGTGAGTGGAAGTGAGAGTTAAGTTCCCAAGGCCGTTGTGTCCAATTCAGCTTTTAAACCTGTCTTGATTAAGATGACGAGTCCAGGGGGTCCGGTAGGTCCCTACCTTAGGAAGCGCACACTTCTGGAGGAGCACAGAAGGCCTCGGCAGAAGGAGCTGCTGCTGAGTGATACCAGAGCTGACTCGGGTGCCACGTGCAATAACCTGCCTGGCTGCTTGAAACTGATTTTTTGTTTGAAAACACACAGGAAAAAAAAAGAAAATGTCAGCCAGATTCCAGTTTACTTTCTGAAGGTGAAATGAAATGTAAAGCAGATTCCGCCCAAGACATCAGTGGGAAGTTCAGGATGTTGGAGCACATTGGTGCTTGTGGAAATGGAGCCAGTTCACCGGGGGAACCGTTTTCTCCCTGGAGAATTTGGAACTGTTTTTTTCCATAGGAAGGGGATAAATTTTGTTCTGTGCTCCTTAAGAAGGTTTCGATTGTTGTGCTGCGTTGCTTTAAAGTTCCCGAGCCTTGTGCAGACGGCGGTAAGTCGCGTGCGGGTGCTCATTTTGTTCTCATTCTGTGCTATTCTTGTATTGCAACTGAGCCCCCTCTCTGACGGTTTGCTAATGGACTAATGAATAAGCGTCTTAGAGCTTATTGATAAGACTTAGGTTCATTGGACCGATGAATGAAACTTGGAGCGTTCTGCTCAGTTTTGTTCAGCAGCGTAGGAAGTAAACGTGTTTATTTATTTATTTATTGCTCCTGCAAGTACTTCTTCCATCAACATGCCAATACTTGAGCTCTTCGTTACCGCTTTCCCTGCGGTTTGGAGGTGTGGTTTCCCAGCCGTGCCCGTGCGCGCGAGGTATAAATGAGACAAGCCGCAACGTCCTTGAACCTGCCCTCCCGTTTCTAACGCGAAGAATGAGAGGCCTTTGGGCAGCTTAAGTGTCGGCCGGCCGTGCAGCTGGCAGGAAACCGATCTGCCGCGCGGCCCCTGCCTGTGCCGCGCGCGCGCGGGACGCCTTGCCCTGGCACGCGGCCGTCTGCCCCCGGCCCGGCCCGCGGCTCCGCGAGCGCCCCGCGGGGACGGCGGCACGGGGCTGCGGGCTGCGCTCGGCCGGCGCTCGCGCTTCCCTCCCTGCCCTGGCGGCTCGGGACGTGGTCGGAAACCGGCGTCCTCCTCAAACCGCGGCCGCCGTTTGCCCCGGCTGGCTGTGCTGTCAAAGCAGGGGCGCGGCGCAGGGTTAAAGGTTGAGGAAAACTGTTGCTAACTTGGGATAACCAGTGTTGGAGAAGCTAATGAGTGTGGCAGGATGGTCCCCCTACCCATCCTGCAATGACTCGCAGCTCTGTTTCTACTCCAGTTTTTGAGGAACATAACTTAGGGTTAATACCATACACTTAGGTGTGTAGTATTATTTTGTGGATTTGTTTGTTTGTTTGTTTTCAAAGTAGAGTCGTGTTTTCAGTGGACCACTTTCAAGAATAAACGCTTCAGTTTACTGTTGAGAATTTCCTGTGGTCCCCGAAGCGTGGCAGAGCGAGCTGTGTGTGGTGCGATCGGGGGCCCCTTGGCGTGCTCCCTCAGGAGGGTGTTTTCTGCAGCCAGGAATGGAAAAGAGGGGTGTTAAGAGGGCATGCCAGCCGCATTGCTTGGGCTTATTCAATTGCTGATGACAAGACAATGTGTTTCCACTTTGGTCCACGCTGCTGAAGTGTAATATAATTATTTGTATTAGACACCAACCACCTGTTAATATCGTTCTTTTAAAGGTCATTGTGTGGTGCCTTGCTGTCTGAATTTAACGGCCCTGTATCAGGTTTGTTGGTCACTCTTTTGTGTGACACTGGACAAGTGTTTGTGAGGAAAGAATGCGAATCCGATACCCCAAAACGGCAGGGCGAGCGGGCTGGGGCAGCCCACTGCTATTGTGGGGCTGCCGGGCCCGGGGCGATCAACGAGCAGGGTTGGGAGGCTCGCTGCTCCCCGTAGGCAGGTTGTCACTGAAGATGTTCGTTGTTTTTAACAGAAGTGAATAAGAGGAATTTCCCGAGTGAATGAGCAGACTGATGGCGTGAGCAGCATGGAATGGGAAAGCAAGGATAGTGTGGATGAGCATGGGCACTCTGTTCTTGGCCTGCTCTGGGAAAGCAGAGGAGGGGAGAGCTTCCTGACTGGCCAGGTCTGCTAATGCTGTGAAAAGAAAGTGAGGTGACGGTGTCAGTATGTTTATATGTTTACAATGTGTTTATAAATAACTCATCAAGTATCTACTCATTGACACCAGGCAACGAGTAGATACTTGATGAGTTATTTACAAACATATTGTATTGGCAGTTAACTTTAATCCTGGAGTTGGATTCATTTGTTAGGGCCTCTACAGTTAACTGGAAATGTATGGACAGGCTATAATTAATCATTGTTTACATGCCTGTCAGACCATTTTTAATTAATGTTTAATTAGTTTAATGTTGGTGAATATAACAGAAAAAGTTACTCTTAGTACTGGACTTTGCATTAGTTTTTGGAAGAGGTGCAGGAAAGGCAGGACTTGCTGAAGAGCAGCTCTTGTGCCTGTACATGGTGGCCACAGCAGATGTAGGTGGAAGATGTGAGAGGCTCCTCCGAATGGCTTTGTTTTGGGTTTCCAGCAAATGAAAGCTTCGGCTGCCAAAGGAACAAAACCAAGCACCTGGTTTGCCACATGGCGTAGGACATTCCAGCACTTGCAAAGAGAGCATTGGCCCTAAGCCATTTTATATGGCAGTGTCATTAGTAACCGCTACGAGCTGTTGGATTGGATTGCTGGCTGAGAGAGAGCAGGGGCTTTTAGAGTCTTCTCTGCAATCAAAAATATTCATATGAAGGAACAGCATTAGTGCCAATTTTATGAGTAATAAGGATCCCATTTTCGTCGGTTGCATATTTATCAGTTCAGACCATTTGAGCTTCATTACGTTTGTGCAGATAGCCTGTTGTGTGTGTTTGAAATGGGTCATCGGGGTCCTCCAGCATTCTGGCTTTATAAAAAAATCTAATTGACTGTTTTGGCTATGAAAGAGTTAATGAAGCCTCACTTGTGGCCTTTAATTCTCAGCTAATTAGAAAAGCGGTGACTGAGCGGCTGTTTTTGCCTTGGCACTCATAGTTAAAAGTGCCAAATAGGGAGTGAGTGAGAGTGTGTGTGTGTGTCTGTGTTTTATTTATTTATTTTTAAAGTGAGTTAAAGGGTGAGAAGGGGGAGGAGGAGGGGGAAAGTTACATGTAAATCATTTAGCCATTAACCTAATGTGGTGGATTTATAAATCCTATTACTATAAGCCCTTTTCATTTCCACTGAGGCTTGACGTGTGCTTGATCCTGCTAATGTAAAATTCATTCTGTCTAAGTGATTACTGAAGTAAGACACTTTTAGTCAATTTTAATCAGATTGTGTGGAACTTGCTTGAACGCTGATGTTAAGTAAGACATGGACACAGTTTGGCCATGTCTTAATTGGCATCATGGATCAGTTAGACTAGGAATCAATCAGTGAATCAAGTCATGGAACGTTTTAACATATAACACTTTCTATGGGGGGAAACCCATGTTGAGGGCTGAAAATACAGGAAACAGGGTAAAAAAAAAGGATTAAGATTATAAGTGCTCTTCTCTTTTTATGTCATCCTGGGCAATCCCTCACAGTGTGCAAGTCCCTTAGGATGCACTCCTCAGGCATTTTAGAGTTGAAGACAGTGGGGTGCTTCCTATAACCCATCATAAATTCCTGTTTCCACAGCAAGAGCAGCAATTGCACCATTTTTCTGTATCTGCTTCTGCTACAAGAATTTGGGGGGGAAGAGGGGACTGAAGGGGGTGAGAGGCAATTTAGCTTAAAATGTTGTAACCTCCTCCTTCCAATCTTCACTGAAAATTCCTGATATAATTTCATGAGACAGATTGGCTTTGGGGATATAGCTGTCCCAACTTTTCTATAGGCAGATATTGCTGTGGAAGATAGTTGCTGTATAAGTCTCTTATGCACATTTTGTTGTTGAGACCAGAAGTGCTTTCTGTGAATTATCATCCTTTGAAAGAACAATAAATGATTTTACTCTTTTAAAAAATATTGTTGTTGGATCCTTTGAAATAGGACTGATTTTGACACGAGCCTCAGTTTTACTTCATTCATATGACTTTATTTCTAATACTAGTTACTGGTTTGTGTCCTTACCATCTGATCATGATGGCTTTTGTTCTTGGCGTCAACTTTAGGACTATTTTGATATGTAACTATTTTCCTTTATCACCAGGATGCTTGGAGAACTTGCCATGTTCTCAGAGAAATTCCATAGAAATCTTTTTGGATCATTAGGTTTGCTTAGTGATGCCCATGATGTCTTCTGTAGCACCAGTGGTGTTTTCTGCAGTAAAAAAGCCTTTGAAGAAAATGCTTTTTGTAGTTTATGGATTTAATAATGTTGAATAAAAGGGACCACATTTCTCAACGCAGGCCACATCTTTTGTAGAAGTCCCCAAAATGATAAGAGTTAGAATTCCATGCATGCTATGAAAGTGCTGGGAGCTTGACTTTTTAAGCAGAGAACCTGGCTGAAGATGGGCCCATTGTAAATGACCAGCTTAGGCTGGAGGTAGTTACTTTGGTACTCTGCTGTTGCAGAGAAATTACTTTTGGCTTCAAGCTTAGAAATTCAACCACCGGCAGTGACAGCAAGCTTCTTCCAAGAGTCAGGGTTTGAATGCTACCAAGCTTTGTAGACTGCTTTTACTGTCGGACTTGGGAGCAAATCAAGAGGGGACTCTTCCCCACTGTCTAACCTTACCAATTACTTTTCTGTCTGTAACTCGCTTACTTGAATGTTACCTAGTTGATGACACAGCTGCAAGCACATGTAGAACAGAGTGGAGGAGCTTGTTTTTTGCATGATTTGAATGCCTTTTTGTCTTCCATTTTCCCTTTGAACTGTTATGTTGGGCTGCCAGGTGTGCCTTTTTGAATGAAAATGAGAAATTTGTTTTGCAGTGTAGAAATCCTTCAGTTTTGTTGGGATGGAGCGCATCTGAAAAGCTTGAAGATTAGGTGTTAATTAACTTTCTCCTGAATAGTCTTCTATACTTTACTCATATAAGGATAATCTTCTATTCTTTAATCAAATAAATATTCAGATATTTTGAATTCACCGTGCTTCATCTTTGTGACATTCTCTTACGTGACGGATTGTAGCAGAGCAACTGCTCATGAAAAGGAAATACTGGCATAGAAAAATAGTAACGGTTCAGATGGATGGGCCATCTGATCCATTATAGATATTTAGTTAAATGTTTATATGGTCAAAACAAATGCCTAGGTTAATAAACATAAAGGACTTCAGGATATACTGCCCTAGGAAAGAACATCATCTCTAAGGAAAAAACAGGTGTCCTTTGCCAGCCACATTGCAGATAAATTCCCTGGCAAAATCTTTTCAGATCTCTTGATTTGCAGATAGTGGCCACATGGCAAAACCAGCGCTGTCAGTGTAGGAAAGTAGCATTATCATTTCAGTGTCCCAGAAGTTAGTTGGCCAAGGGGAGTGGTTTTTTTTTCCTTCTTATTTTTTCCTTTGTTTCTATGCAGCAGGCTTAATGCATTTTTAAGTAATTACAGAAACACTAAAATACTTCTTTTTAAGCACTTGATGCTTGATTCTGCTGCCCTTTAAAGGGAATATATAGGGATATTTTGTATGTGTATGTATTTTTGTATGTGTGTGATGGTCATTTTGTGTTTTAGTGGTAGTGATAGATGTAATTTTGACCAGGATTTGGAATTCCAGAAAATTCCTAAAGACATTTCTGTCCCTATCAAACCTTCTGTTTTCAGTCATCTCTAAAAATCCAAGGGCATTAACAAGATTCTTAAATAAGATTTGTAACGATAAAAGCAATGGGTGCAACCAAATTGATGTTGATTTGGTGCTTCTGGTTGGATTATTATGTTGGCACTAAAACTTCGCTCAAGGCCCCACAGGTCTCGCTTCACATATAATTCCAGTGAGGATCTTGAATCACTGGTGTGACAATAATGTAAATGAGTATTGATGCATTGTAT
Organism: Eudromia elegans; assembly: GCA_003342815.1. Lineage (NCBI taxonomy): Eukaryota > Metazoa > Chordata > Aves > Tinamiformes > Tinamidae > Eudromia > Eudromia elegans. Next base: position 616,803 of record PTEX01000129.1, on the reverse strand, counting down.
TTAAACTGGAAATTAAGAGCAAGAGAGAGCTTTGAAAGACAGAAGGCTTCCTTGGCATATGAGTGAAAGCTGAGGGTTTTTTTTATGAATGATTCAAACTTCTATAATGAGAAATGGGAAAGCTTGTTAACTATGTTTTTTAGATTAAACAAAACTTTCAGGTTGTGATGTTCTTTTCTTAAATGAGTTTGTGGGATGAAGAATTTAAATGAAAATTTCCAAAGTCAAAGATTGATTGAGTTGAAGTATGTAGCACAAAATCAATCCTGTCAAATTGTGGGGAAATAAGTGAGAGATTTATAAACATTGTTAATGTTTTAGAAAGCTAGATTTGTGCAAATGTGTTTTGAATTCTTTACAAAGAGATATCAGTAGGTCTAAATGACAAATTAAAGATTTTAAAAATAATCAGCATGCCTCTCTTGCAATAATGGATTTATGGAGTTAGTATACTTTAGTTGCATTTGTAATTAAGGTTTTTCATCACTAGAATAGAAATGTATTCCTGTTGAGCAGTATCATTTTAGGTGAATTATGTGGATTGAATGAGTGGTAAAACTCCACTACTTTAATCTGATATGTGGCTGAAAGTCAGTGTTTGGATTGAGTTCCTAGAGGGTCACATTGAAAGGTTAAATACATTTGTTTGTTTTGCGAGTCTTAGTGTTTTTATGTTCTTTACAATTAACAAACAAATCCATATCCTGTGGTACAATATAATGACATCTTAACAAAGTGATTTCATTAATAATGAAGCCATACTGCTATTAATTTAGAACCTCTTAAATACTTAAATGGGTGGGCAGCACATGGAGTGTCAAATTACTTACTTTTATACATTCGTCTGTTGTTTACAACAGATCACTTCTGCAACTGTCCTTTATTTACATGAGTTCAGAGTCTTGAATAATTAAATTGAATGCTTTGGTAAGGCTCTGACTTCATTTCTGAAATGAGTGCATGGAATTTAACTGTCACTGCCTGTTAATTTTCATGAATGATGTGTGGCCCAACATACAGAAATTTTAACTCAGTGTCTTCTGTGATGAGGCGGGATATTGAAGAGCCAAATGGTATTGAAAATATTCTACACTACTATTATAGATCTCTGACCTATTGACCATTAACTACTGAAGTCTTAAAGGCTAAAAGTAAGCTAGTCCCTTTCAGGAATTAGGGTTTTTTTTTTTTTCTTCCCATGAAGCTCAGCTTTTTGCAATTATTGTACTCATAAAAATATGTCATGGAGCATGTATCTATTTTTCCTGGGGCCCTGTTGCATCAACTATGAATGCTTTTATAGCTCCTTCAAGTGTTTTGTGATTATCTATGCTATTGTGGATATGTCTGGGTATTTTGTGTGTGTGTCCCTATATAGAAGATCAAGAAAATGAGGTTGTACCAACATGCCCCATAATAGTTCCTTTTATCAGTCGAAGGAAGGAAGTCCTATTTATCAAACGATCTCACATTACTAACTAGTTTTTGGGGGTTTTTTTTGTTTTTTTTTTTTTTTTTTTTTTTTGGCTCCCTTGACCCGCTGGCCTCCCTCTGTCTAATGCAGCTCAGGATGCTCTCACCCTCTTTGTCACGTGTTGCTGGCTAATGGTCACCTTGTCCTCTAGGTCTTTCTTTGCAAAGCTGCTTTCCAGCCGGTTGGTTCCTGTCCTAGACAGGTGCATGGGTTATTTGTCTCCAGGTGCAGGATTTAGCATTTTGTTTCATGAGATGTCTGTAGGCCATGTGACTTCTCCAGCCTGTCGAGGTCCCTCTGAACAGCTTCACGACTAACAGGTATATTGGCTATTCCTCCTAGTTTTGTATTATTTGCCTGTGCAGATTTAAATAGTACTGGCCCCAGTAGTAGCCTTGAGGTTTGCCACCAATTAACGGCCTCTGGTTAGACTTTGTGCTCTTCATCACCTTGAACTTTGAATCCAGCAGTTCAACCAGTTTTCAGTCACTGTCTAGCTTGTTCTTTATCAGTTTATCTTTGACACCATCTCCTATGATATCCTCAAAAGCTTTGCATACGTTTCAACATAATTTCCAGGACCTTCCTAGGGATGAAGGTGAGGCTAACTGACCTGTGGTTCCTGGATGCTTCCTGCACCTCTTGAAGACAGGAGTGACACTTGCTTTCTTTCTGTCCTCATGACCCTCTCTAGATTGCCACAGCCTTTCAGACATGACTGAAAGTGGCCTCACAATCACATGGGCCAGCCCCTTCACAACTTATTCCCAGGGACCCGTGTATGTCTGTGCAGTTCCGGGCTCCCCAGTACAAGAGGGATATGGAGCTGCTAGAGAGACTCCAGCGCAGGGCTGCAAAGATGATCAAGGGCCTGGAACATCTGCCCTATGAGCAAAGGCTGAGAGAGCTGGGCCTCTTCAGCCTGGAGAAGAGAAGGCTGAGAGGGGACCTGATCAATGTGTATAAATATCTCAAGAGAGGGAGTGAGGAGGATGGGGCTGGCCTCGTCTCAGTGGTGGCCAGTGACAGAACTAGAGGAAGCGGCCACAAATTGAGGCACCAAAAGTTCCACAGGAACTTGAGGGAGAATTTCTTAACAGTGAGGGTGACAGAGCCCTGGCACAGGCTGCCCAGAGAGGTGGTGGAGTCTCCTTCTCTGGAGATCTGCCAAACCCGCCTGGACATCACCTTGTGCCACGTGCTCTAGGAGACCCTGTGTGTGCAGGGGGGTTGGACTAGATGACCTCTAGAGGTCCCTTCCAACCTTAAGCATTCTGTGATTCTATGTTGAGTTTGTGCTTCCTAATCTGATCCTTCTCAACCTGATCCTCCTTCCATACCCACTCTGGTCTCAGGGACCCAGGATTCCTGAATGAAATTCTTGGTAGTAGAGATAGAGATACTGAATGGTGTCTTCTCTGTCTTTTTTGTGTCCTTTGTCATGAGATACCTTAGCCATTCAGCAACAGGGCCACGTTTTCCCTCGACTTTCTGTTACTGCCTATTTACCTCTAAAGGCTTTGTTGTTGCCCTTCGTGTCTCGGCAGATTTGACTCCAGATGGGCTAGAGCTCTTCCAGTTCCATCCCTGCGTGCTTAGCTTCTTTATGGTTCTGCTGGCTCGTCTGTGCCTGCTTTTACCTCTTGTATGCTTCCTTTTACGTCTGAGTTTACCCTTTACACTTGCAAGCCTCCTGTCATCTTTGATTGATTCCCTGATTGTTGGATTGGACCAGTCTTGAACTAAGAGGGGTTGATCCTTGAAAATGAATTGGGATCTTTTCTTTTTGCTGTCTTTGCTCTTCCCAGGATCCTGAACTCCACTGTCTAATGGTCACTGCAGCAAGGGCTGCCTCCACCTTTCATAGCCTTGGTCAGTGCTTCATTGTTACTACAGACCGGGTTCAGCAGAGTTCCTCCCCTCGTTGGCTCCTCAGTCACCTGTGTTAAGAAGCTGTCATCAGTGTATTCCAGAAGTTTCCTGGATTGCTGACTGTGTTGTCTTTCCAGCATGAGGACTGGGGCCTGCAAACATGCAGCTTCTTCCAGTTGTTTGAAGAAGGTCTCGTGTACTTCTTCCCGAGTGCTCTGCACCAGACACGTTGCCCACCTTCAGCTGCCCGCTGCCCTCCACTCTGTAAGCTCTCAGCTGACTAGAGCTCCGTGCCCTCGTGCCGTGCTGTCCTGTCCCAGGGAGATTCCAGCCCGGCAGCTGCATGCAGGCCTCTGCATGCAGGCCTCCCCTTGCTGCGTGTGCATTAGTGTGACGGGCAGCTCAGGAAGGCATCCAGTTGTGCTGCTTTCTCTGAAAAGGCACAAGAGCTTTCCCCACAATGCTCTTCTCCAGGTACTTCCTTATCTACATGGATTTGCTTCAAGTGGGTGCCTTTCAATGCTATTTGTTGATTACGAGATGCTCTTTTGTGCACGTGTTTTTGTGCACGTCTTTTGTGCTTGCCAAACCCATGCACCAGCTCTCACTTGACTTTTGGCATCCTCTCCTTCCCCGCCTTGTGCCTAGTTCAGAGCTCTCCTCAGTAAGTTGGTTAGAGTGATGGCAAAGATGCCAGATGCAGAGATGTTGGCACCACTTAGGGGGATCCTGTCTCTTCCAAGCGATACTCAAGCCTCAAAGGTTTCATGGTGAGAAAACCCCATAACTGACACTGTCTGTGCAATGATGGAGCTGTTCTGAGGTGTTCTGTTAAATATTATATAAGCAGCTGTAGTCATCTAAATATATTCACTTTAATGAAACAAAATAAGGTGTTTTATAAAAGTTCTTCATGAGAAATTAGAGTCGAGACTAGCAAGTCCTTTCATTTGCCTGTGAACATCAGTGTCCTCAACAGTGATTATCTTGCTCTGTTCTGTATTACTGCTGCAAGAGTGGCCGTGATCATCCAAGAAAAGACAAGTTTTTTAGGACAAGTTTTGGGTTCTGCACCTGCCTTTCTCTTTGACACCTATTTGTCTTTCCCCAGCTCCTTTCTCTTCTGTGAACTTCTAAGTTGTAGTTACTACTTGAAAGGTGCTAAACAGTAGGATCTTAGAAAAGTATATTGAGTGCAGGCTCGTTTCCTGCACACTCTCCATTTTTCTCTTGTGTTAAGGAGTCTTTCTTACATTGGACTTTTTTTTTTTTTTCTTCCTAGTGAACATTACCTTAAAGTTGATGATGGGAGGAGAATCTTTGAGAGTTTTAATTACTGTTTCAGCTTTTATTTTTATTTATTTATTTATTAATCTAAAATGATGAAGAATTTGGATCTCAAGAAATCATCACGACATCATGTTGGAAATTAGAATGAGTTTATCTGCTTGAAAAAAGCTTTGGGATCTTGTCATTGAGTCTTATATACTCATTTTATGTGAACTGCAGGAGTATTAGCTTTGTTTCTCTTTCTCGTTTACAAAAATCCTTCTGTCTTGACAAACTGTCTTCACCATTGATGGTGGGACAGACTCTGATTTCTCTTGAACTTCCAAGGACTTGGATCAGATGTATGTACCAAGAGTAATCTATGTGGCAAATAAGATGGTGTGTATATTTCTGTCAGCTCAGGATCAAGGACATATGTTTTTATATGGTGTGAAGTATAATCTAAAGCTGTTTGTCAGCTAAGACTTGATGTTGGTGTTTGTTCCCTAGTCAGAAGCAAAATTTGCTATTATGTAAGGAAAGATCCCTGTGTTCTAGTTTACATCTGGCTGTATTGTACCTTGTATCACCCAACAGGAATCCTTGATTTAAATAATTCATTTAAATTGTTTTCTATTTTTGTAATTTAAAAAAATATATTTATAGTGAAAGTTTGATTTGCAGTTGCTGAACACGTTAAACAAATTTAGCTTGAAAAATAAAGTAAAACCCTATTATATAAATACTTGTTCATTCCACTAGAACAGATACTGCTGTTTTCCTCTAGGAATGCTATACTTGTGTGTATTAATTTCAATACTGAATAGTTTAACATACGTTCTTTTTTATTAGGAAATAGTAAATGATACTTGTCCTGTTTTTGTTTAACGTTAAAAGTGTTTTTACTTGTGGTTTCAGATAAACTTAGCTTTTGATGTGATTGTAATGTTTATTCTTGAAATGCACAAAACAGGATCTTTATTAAGTAAAACTACCTTTAAATTGTGTAGTTAAGTGTAAAGTGCTCAAAATCATATGTATATTTAATGTATTTAAATAAAAATAATTCATAAAAGTTAATGAACTGCAATTGGATTGATTAATAGACTCCTTAAGGGTTTATGGATCTTGTTTATTTTATAAAGTGATACTAGAAGCAAGTTTCCTTGTTCATGCTCTGTTTGGCATTTTACTTTTGAATGAGTTAGTCAGAAGGAAGGTAGTTCAGTAGATGGACTCTGAGCTCCGGTACTTGTCTAGTAGCTCCTACTGAGTCTGTCATTTGCTTTCTCTAAAGCTAGCATTAGTGACTGGACTGGCAAGAGACATTACATGGTACTAAGGTACCTTGGCAAAGTAGGGCAAGAACTAAATGTCGTAGCTTCTATGCAATCAAATATTCAACTTTGTTGCAGAACACCCAGTTTCTCTGTTTCCAAGGTTTTAAATGAATTTTCAACATCGAATGGTATCTTTCTGCTCTTGTCCAAAGCTCTAGTAGTAAGCTTCAGAGGATTTCTTTTGTCTTAATACCAAAGTAATCCTTTCCCAGAGAGTCAAAATTTGCTTTGGTATAGGATGGCTCATACTATGTTGTGCAGAATGACCAATGACTGTACAATTGAGTAAAGGATTAATTGTGGTCTTCTTGTCTTCCTGAGTGAAGCTCACTGCAAACGCCTGAATCAGAGGCATTGTAGAATTTCACAGATATAATTGTTTCTGTCGTGTCTAAGTGTTTAATGAGTGTCTAGATGCATCAAGAGAACATTGTCTTCAGGATGTAATTTGATACGCGTCATCTTTAGTTTTTTATTGTCATCTTGGTGTTCCTTGTCAAAATATGACAAACGTGCACGTGGATTTTTTGTTGTGTTAGCAGTGTTCCGATGCTGCCTCTTCTTGGCGTGTGTTCGGTTGTTTGCGAGTCGGAAGAGCCCGTCTTCTGTTGTGCGCACTCCTTCCCGGCTGGTGGTAGAGGCCTTTCTTGGAAAGGCCTGGGAATAGCCACACAGTGTCAGCTCCTCTCCTTGGGCAAAGAGGCTGTGTAGGTGAATCGTTCCCGGGTCTGCTTTCTCAATGGGGTGTTTCCAGTCAGACTGGACTGAAGTGTCACTTTCTCTTCATGGTTGTGGTCTTAGCTTCTTTTCATACGAACATCTTTGGCAAAAAGGGACTGTTGTGTTTTTTGATAAGGAAGGATTCAGAAGGTTAGTGTAATGGGTAAGACTGCTTAATGGATATTTACTTTTCTTCAGTCATTCCCCTTAAATCGTGTTCTTATTTGTTTAATTAAATTTGTGATTTGGAGTAGAATCAGGACAGATAATTTTGTAATTTGATTCCTTCTCTGCAATTAAAATCTTTCAGTTTATATTGACTCACACTTCATATGGGCAAGTGAAAGTACACGTTGCTAGTTTTGCCTTTACGAGCAAAAAGTTGAAATAGAATTTCCTAGCTGTTCCCTATGGCAAGAAGTTCACAGGATTTGAAAAGTAGATGCTTGGCAGGGAGGACATGGCTCTTCAGACGGATTGCCAGGCAGTTAATTCTTCCTGCTTCGATTCCCTGCAGTAGGAGAAAATCCAGCCCTCAGGAGCAGTGCAATATTATTTGCAAAAGGAAACCAATGAGTAACAATTTTCCTTTTCTCTTCCTTCTTTCTTCTGTCTCCCCAGTCTCCCTGTAAACCTGCCTTCCTTTGCGGCGCGTTTCTGAGGAGCTGTTAATGATTGATATGATAGCGGTGCTGTCATTCTCCCTAACAAGGGGGAAAAAAGTCATTTTTTATTCTAGGTATTTTAATAGAGTCCCATTAAGGATGTATTGCTGACTGAAATATTGGCATGAAGGGCTCTCACTGAGCTGAGCCCAGGAATTAAGAAGTCAGGAAATCGGCTGCTGCATTGCAAAAGAACCTTGTGTGACACAGTATCTCCTGATTGGGGGGATCATTACTGCTATTATGACTCGACTTGCGTAGGAATTTTAAATTTCATCTGAATGTCAGTAATAACCCTCTTAGCAAATTATCCTGAATAAAATCACGAAGGCATTTTATATAATAGGTGTTGAATTACTGGATAGATTTGCTAATTAAATACTCTTTGTTCTGCTGCAGTTGACATTACAGGGTAAGATCTTGAACAATTATTCTCAACAGCTGTACTTTGTTAAGGGAAAAATTAACCACAAAGTTTGTATTATTTTTTTTACCCTTGAAGTTGGCAGATTTTTGAAATGTGCTTGAAAAAAATTCCATCATCCAATTGGTAATGAGAAGATAAATATGCAGGTGTTGCTGTGAAATCAGATAACTACTGACTGCCTTATTAATGAATTTAGCAAGTCTTTATAACCTTCTGCTTTGTAACTGCTGCCACTGATCTTCTGTCAGAATGGGTAGCACTGACATGTGCCAGGCCCTTCATGAAGGTAACTTGTCTGTGACCCTCTTGTAATGACTTGCATCCACTACTGTCCTCGGGGACAATTGAGAAGGGTTTGTTGCTTGGCCAAGCATTTTTTTAAAGTGGGGCATAATCCTGTTAGAGAAAAAAAATATTATCTTTCCACATACTGATAGATTATGTTATTTCAGAAAATTATTTAGAAATGACAAAGTATCAAGGAAATAAAGGCTAGTCTTTCTTTCCTTTTATTATCCTACCTCATTTCTGTGCCTATTTTTTAAATTTTGTTTCAGGACTCCTGTTTCCTTTTTAAGAGCACTAAGAGTAACCTTTTGCTGTAGGAATTAGCTTTTTTTTGTGGGAAAAGAAGGGTGAAGTCAGCTAGAATTCTAATGACTCTCTATGATAGTCAATGTCATGTATAAGTGATATATGTCTTTAGAATAATCTTAAAATTTAATGGGAAGGTGGTGGGGCAGTGCCATCTGAATCACTAGGAAATGAATAAGAATAAAATGGCTTCTTAGAGGTTCTTATTAAAGTGGGATCATGCGCTTCTGAGCACGTACGCGGGGAGTCTGCCATTTGTTGAGACTCGCCACTTTCTGCACTCCGTTCTCCGCTCTTTGTCTCTGTGGAGGAAGGTTGAGGCCACTTGGTTTGTGCTGTGTTTTGTTGTGTCCTGTGTTTTGAGGAGGAAGTGGATTTTTTGCAATTAGAGTCTTCAGTGGAGTTCAGGTATCGTATCAGGGCTTGAGGTGGATGCTTTTCAAACCAGCTGGATGTTCGAAAGTTTGCCAAGAAAGTATATGTCCATAGGTGCCTGTGTGTGCTCAGGGAATGCCCTTGTATTCGTTGCGAGTCAAAGTTATATTGTGAATCAGACTGTAAACCCAGCCTAAGTGCCTTGAAGGCTGTGATCTGTTTGCTTAGATGGTGTCTTTGCACTTTGGGAGAGTGAGACGTTCTGTAGGTTCAACAGTTTCTTCCTTGAAGAAAGTGGCTGAAAGATGTGAGGAAATGGTAGAACTGGGCTATGGGAGGCCTGAACTGTGAAGAGATCAGGATGCACAAACGTTCCCCCTTCTCTCTTCTTTGGACAATGTCCTCCTCCTCCTCAGAGGACCGTCCACAGTGAGGAGAGTGAGTGGTGGGACCTGGGAGAGGTCTGGAGAAAGCTGGCCTGTGACTTAACCCTCTCCCCCAAAACAGTCCTGAGGGGCTTTGCCTTTTGCTGCCAGAAGTGTTCATGAGTTTTGCATTGAGGAGACATGAGTGGTGCCTCAGGGGCAGCACAGGGAGCAGGGGCAAGGACCCGGCATGCACTGCCTCCCAGGGAGCCCATTTTGAGCTGGTTGACGGAAGGGCAGGGGTAACAGTGCTGGTGCTCGTGCAGTTGGGCTCTTCCAGCCCACCTGGAGAGCACACAAAGCCACCCGCTTGAGTAGTGTTGGACTTTCATTAGCTATGTGTAACATCCCGAGTCATTTATGAAAACAAACTATTTTAATACTGCAGCAATGTTTAGGAGACCTTCCGTTATCTGGCTTTGTCTCAAGTAGAGGATAGCAATGTTTGTTGAACACTCCTGTCTCTATGTATCTTTACTGATAATAATATATTCTTAAGAAGTAATGAGTATTAGCCTTCCTTTTGTTCCTAGTGTGCTTAAGATGCCTTTAACAAATTAAAAAGGCAAATGTAGCTTCAGCTGTACAGGTGTGCTGGTGTTGCCTTACAGCAGTAAAAAGTAGCGTGTGATAATGTGAAGTGTGTGTTCCAATGCATATGTATGAGAGGCACAGAACTAAAATGATACAACTTCAATTTTCACTATTCCTAAATCCTTCTCAAACTACATAATCGCCTCTTTACCACAGTTTTGGAAGGCTGATAGCATAACACGTCCCCATTAGCATTTTTAGCTCCGTGGATATGATCTGCGTTACTGCACTTAAGCCTTTACCGTTCAGGTTGGTGCCACAGAGCCCCCAAGAGCTGGTTGGAAGGAGGAGCTGGGAGCAGAGGAACCTGTTTCTCCCTTCAGGTGTTATACCCACAAGGTGCCGTGAGCAGAAAGGTGCCTTGAAGACGTGTCTGAAGCTGGTGGCAGGGTGGAGGCCCTTGGTAGCCTCATGGGACTGGTCTCTGAAGTTGGAGCGTGTCTGCTTGCTCAAGGATCGCAGGACGCAGCGCGCGCCGCCTCTGCTTCTGTGCAGTATTTCTTAACTAAAATTTTCTTTAGAAGCTGGTGTAGATGACAGGGCTTCTCGAATACTTGGCAACAGAAATGAATTGAAGTGAAAAGTGTTGCAGTGGACATCGCTGTTCCTATTTCAGTGAAGAAACACAAAGCTGAACCGTGGATGAGAGGATGTGCTGGATGATGGTGCCGTCGCTGTCTTCCCTGGCTGTGTTCTGGCCTGGAAGGGGCAGTGGTTGTTGGCTCCTGTGTTGATCGGTTAGCCAAGGACGTTGACTGGCACGACCTTATTCAGTGAAAGATTTTGATTCCATCAGAAGACCAGAAATGCTGTGTATTGGAGTAACATCAAAGGTGGCTGTTACATGCTTCCTGACCCATTGAAGCCTGCTTATAGAGCCTCAAAAAAACTTTAAAATTTGAGAATGATATGATGTGTATATACCTAACTGTGCTTTAGAAATTCCTGTCAGATTTTTTTATGACAATTTGCAGATTTTCATTCTTTTCAGTTGTTTTTTGTCATGTCAAAAGACATGAAGAGAGAATCAATGGAAGGAAAACAAATAACAAATTTAGTCGAAAAGACTTCTTGTGAAACTACTCATTCTGTGTTAATTTACTTTGAGAAAGTCCCTTTAAGCAAAAGTAGTATGACTTTCTTCATTTTTTTTCCCCATTGCATATGAAATTAGTGCAGAATAACTTTTTTTATTGTAAATTTCTCTTTAGTTGGAAAATGGACTGGATCTTACAGTAACCAACTCTGTCAATGATCAAGAAAAATCATAGATGGATTTAGAAAGTAGTTTATGTAGGAATGACATGAGAAGTGCACTTGTCTGAAGAACAGCAGTATGGACTTCAGATTTCTAGCTGTTTTTTTTTTTTCTTCCAGCTGCTTAGAGCTAAGTGTAAGAGTGATTCATTTCACTAATTGTGGTATGCTCAACTTTCTTGATTAGTGGTAATACATATGAAATAGTGAAAAATGTCTTTTACAGGTTTATTGTTGGCTTGGCATGAATATGATTTAATGTACTCATGCACTTTAAAAAAAATAGAAGGGTTGTGCAGGAGGGTGAAATAGTATAGGGTTTACAATATTAAACCAAAAGGCACATATCTCAGAAGTAAAGCTTTAGATGTACATGCTGTTAATATTTGTGTTGTTAATAAACTAACTTGTATAAACACACGCCGTATTGAGAGAGGTTGTTTGATTCTATGAATGTTAAGTTTGCAAAGTCAAGCATTGCAAAATTAAGGGTGCCATCGTTGATACAGCTCTTGGTGCCGAATTCAGTGGCGCCTAACGTTAAACTGAAGCTTTCTGCAGCATAGTGCTCACACTGTCTCTATCATTGTACTTATCTAGAGGTTCAAAGATACTGGAAATACATGCCATTAATTTTGAGGGCATGACACTGTTGTCATCCTGTTTATTTACTGCTCGGTAGAAGCAGACACTTTGTTTCAGTTCTCTAGCAGCAGAATAATAGCCATAGTCAAGAACCTAGGATGCGTTTTAGTCTCCCTGGACTAGCATCCTCATTTCTACTGCTTAGCTCTGGGTGCAAGCTTTCTGACTACACGAAATCAGAGCTGGGACCAGGAGCTGCTGGAGGAGAGTGGTTGGAGGCAGATGTTCTGTCCAAGCGGGAAGAGAAGTCTGTACAAGGAGGTTTGTTCCCCACCTGAGTGCATTCTAAGTTCCCTGAATGTGCCCCGAATAAAGATTCTTGGAATTGTATAGAGAGCTATGGAGGCTGCATGCGAGTGGGCTGCTGCTCTGAAGCTGGGCAGCGTGGCAGAAAGCAGAGGACTGTGGCCTGGAGTCACACGCAGGGCTGTAGGACAGACAGAGGGCTTGGTTAAGAGGAGCGCGTAGCTGCAGCAACGAGGGCTTGGTGGGCGTTGGGCAGCTGCCCAGGGTGCTCGAGGAGTGGAAGTGGCTGCTCCGTGCCGTGCTGCGCTCGCTGCCCGACGGTGTCACGGCATCCGGCTTGGCCGCGCTCCGGGTTTGCCTAGTCTGCAGTCCCTATAGTATAGCCAGGCCCTCTTCGTTAGCCGGGAGTGGTGAAAGCAGCTGGAGAAGTAGATGTGAAAGATGAACTCTGATAATATTAGTGTAGTTTTCAATCCGATGTATTGTCTGTATGTAAAGAGGATTTAGCTTGCTTTTTATTTGTGTAGTCCTGCTAAAGGAACAACATTCTAAAGCTAGGAAATGTCAGCATTAAGGTCACTTCTCAAACACTTCTATATATAATTATAGTGTTTCTATAGGACATTCTATACGATGTTTCTCCCAATCTCTCAAATAATTCACAAGGTCCTGGAAACAGTGTATCACAAACCCATCTTGTATTGCAGTTGGAGGGCTTACCTAGAGAAGCAAAAAAGATAGTAAGGAGAAAGGAGTAACGCTTACAAGTGATTAGCCTTGGAAATTCTTATACACACCTTACCATGTCCCAGAATCAGCATCATATTGTCTGGGACACGGGCAGAAACTTCTGAGCAATGGTGAGAGTCACTGCTTTCCTTTATTTTGATTCCCAGTTTGAGACTATTGGAAGGATAATCCAACTTGTGAGCAAGTTCTTCTTAAGTGAGCGCTAACCTAACTGTCCTGATTGAGTCAGGAGTTTGGAGAGAAAAATCTCCATGATACCAAGAGATACCATCATGTCAAGACAGTGTGTATGGAGAAAGGAGACTGACCTAAATTAGTTTGAGAGGCTTAATTCCAGTACTTTCTAATTAGATTTTATTTGAGCATTGGATTCAGTGTTGTTTTTCTCCTAATGCACAAGTTGTGTGTGCATATGCAATTTTGAGATTTGTCTTAATCTCGTTTTAGGGGAGTTAATAATAGCATTAATACAAGGTCAGGTGAGTATTTACTCATGTAATAGGAGTATCAAGGTGACTGTGTGTTGCCAGGAGTGAGGTGTCTTGCCTTGTTTTGAAAGGTGAGAGCAATTTGGAGTTAGCAACCTAATGGATATGTTTGCATGTGTTAAATTGTAATTATATCATACACTAATCTTTGTGCTTTTTTTTTCCCCCCCATTTCAGATTTTGATGCATACCAAGGAGATGGTGCAAAAGGTAATGCTGAGCATTTCTATTACACAATGACCCTTAAAGAGCACACCTGGTGAACTTTTTTTATTCTAGGAGAATTGTAACCCAAACAGACCTGAAATCACTTCTTAGGATGCCTAGTTTACAAATGTAATCCTTCCTAATGGATTACAGCTTTTTCTTTTCCTAGCACAGATACGATCTGGCCCCTGCTTGAAGCCTATGTTCGGCTGTTGCAAGCAAATTAGCAACAGTGCTAATTAGAGTTTACTCATAGGCCTGTTACACTACGTGTTCCAGTGTTCTATTACGGTTTATTTTTTGGCATCCTTTAAACTCTGTCACATGATGTTCTTTTGACTGTATGGAGTTCAACATGGACACAGCCTTGTGATTTTTACAACTGCATTGATTCACAACCACTGAAGACATTTGATTTTCATTTTTTTTCCAAGATAATATGATGTCCTAGGATGTATCTGCTGATACTTTGCTGATAATACTCTCTTCCTTTTTTCCCTTGCTATGCCTTCTGTACACATCTCAAACTCTTATGCCATTTGCTTTGTGTGGAGTTTGCTGCCATGTGTGCAAAGATTGCACACAATCTTTTTTTTTTTTAAGATGGATATTTGAATTGTTACTAGAATCAGCGTGAAAGCTGATGGGATGAGCAAAGTGGCAGTCAGGGAGAAGGAACCACGGAGGTACTTGTGTTCATCATGAGATGTCACCATTCATAGTTCATAAGGAGATAAAACACTTGTGCTACATAATAGCTGGATCTTTCTGGAGAAGGAAAAGCTGATTCCCTGCAAGGACTGCTGGCCAAGAGAGGACAGAAAACTGAATTAGAGCAGAAGGAAAGGGGAGAGAAGATGGAGATAGTAAGCCACATTTAAAAATATGAGAAAATGTGAAAGAAGAACGTAGTCTAATCTGGACATTTCTGTGAAATTCTCAATTGCGGTGTTCACTAGTCAGTGGTTCCAATAGTTCCATAAGAAATAGTTAGGGTTTATTATTTTTGTTAAACCCAAAATGATTTTCTTGCAGTAGCATCGTATAATGACTGCAATGGCATAACAGACTGTAGCATTATCTTTCAAGCGTGTTGTCTCCGTGTCTTCTCAAAATAGTCTGAACCTGTCCAGCAGTCGTCTTGAGCTTCAGCGCTCTTCTTGGGCTCCAGCAGTCCAAAATTACCAATGGCTAGATTTCCAATTCTTTTATTTTTGAAGACTAGAATTATTCACAGACTTATTTCCTAGCTTTCATGTAGTATACATGGTTAATGTGTGTGCAAGTAAAGATAGTTTGTAATGTATTGATGTTTTACATTTCATTATTCTCTTCGAATCAGGTATGTCTGATGCCAGTGGTATATATGAACTTTTCAGTAAAATATTTTTCACATTTTTTTCAATTTTTAGCATTTAAGTAATAATATATGAACACTGAACTTCTAGATTGAGTTTTGAAAATGAGGTGGGACTTTAAAAAGATGGAGACTTTGTTTGTTTCATTTAGATGAACCTTGAAGTGATTTATGGAGACACAGATTCCATTATGATAAATACAAATAGCACCAATTTGGATGAAGTCTTCAAGTTAGGGAACAAGGTAAGGATCTTTTTTTTCCTAAAGGTTTCCTCCAAGTCTATATTATAATGCTTGTGGAAGGGGAGAAATTCTGTCATCTTCTGCCTGAATTTTCTTATCTATTAATGTCTAGTCTCATAGATTTTCATTTGTCATTGTCTCTCTCTCTTCCCCAATATTTATATTTGTGTTCATTTTTGTTATAACTCAGGAGAATTTTGCTTTCCATGCAACTTTCTGATTCAGATTTCCCAATGTGTTCAGCCTTGTTCTGGTGCTGGTTTTAAGCTCTTCATTAATATGATGTAAACATTCAACAAACAAAAATGTTTAGTCGAATTAATTGACTGCTCTGGTTTTATGAACTGATTATAAACCTAGCAAATAGTATTGCACTTATAATTTACAAAAATGCAAGGGATTAAAAAATAGTCTAAGGATAGCCCCGATTATTAGAAAACGCAGATTTCTCTAATAGGAAAAACAAAGGGATAACAGTGAAAATTGAAGCCTGAAGTACGTGTGCATAATGAAAATGCATAAAGGTTTTTTTTGGTTAAAACTGATAGTGTGAGCCTAAAGCTAGACTAAGAAAAGTTGAGATTTTATGCTGGAAATATTGCCTCTGTCTTGGTAAGGGTGTGCAGTATATGAATGAAGAACTTTTTATAAAACACTTTGAAATGGAAAAGAGGATAATTTATATTTGGAAGTCTGTAGAAAGAGAAATGGGAATAATGAAGGAGTGAGAATGAATAAAGAGATCAATTAAAGTCAAGAGGGAAAGAAAGCACTAGAGGAAAGAAAGTGGAGAGTAGAACACGTGAAGACAGAGGACAGGAGAAGGAGCATTGAGGAACAAAAAGATGCTCAGAAGAAGGAAGAATTTTTAGGGAAAAAAAAAAAGGTATGAAGAAAGAAAAATGGAAGTGGGAAAACTTTAGTAAAGCCAGTAGGTGAGACGTGTATAGTGGAATGGAAGTTTGTTGTTTAAGGTACATGCAGTTTTGCAATGTTACATTTATGTGCTTTTTAGAATAAAGGTAAAAAAGATGTGGCAGGTTTACCTTTGGTACTGTACTAGGGTAATATTCTGAGCATCATTTCAAGCTTTTGTATGTGGATAAGGCATAGAGAAATAGCAACTTTCCCTTGGAGAAGTTGGGCCCTAGAAACTTTTTTTTTTCCCTTTGGACATAGACACACAGTTCTGGTCTGAGTTAAAGCTCACACTGCCTCTTGGAAAAGGTGCCATTGTAAAGAATTGCAAGCACTTATTTTTAATAAAAGCAGTTTCAGTACCTGCCTAAGTGACTGTCTTTTATTTCTTCTCACTCAGTGGATCTTAGCTTTGAAACTGGGGAAAACTTGCTTCATTGATATTAGAGTCTAGAAGAAGTAGTTGTCTAGGTAAAAAGAGCTGGAGTCGGTGACCTGCAAGCTCCCATTCAGTCCTAAGTTTGTCCCCAATGGGTATTTATACTACACTGTAAATCCTGAAGAAGCCAATGGCCTCAAAAGTAGCTCGTACTTGCTGTTTTGTACTTGATTTCACTGTTTTTGTCCTCTGCCAAACCTCTAAAATAGATATGCAAACACACAGTGCCTATTGCTACTTGTTTTAAATTTCAGAAGGATAACTCTCATGATGGAAGTTAAATGTACCCAGATTTGTTAAGATATTGTGCTTGTCTTTGACGTTTGTGCATTTACAGATCAAAAGTGAAGTGAACAAGCTCTATAAATTGTTGGAGATTGATATAGATGGAGTCTTTAAGTCCTTACTACTATTAAAGAAGAAGAAATATGCTGCTCTGACAGTGGAACCAACTGGAGATGGGAAATATGTAACTAAACAAGAACTGAAAGGATTGGACATAGTCCGAAGAGATTGGTGTGATCTTGCAAAAGAAACGGGAAAGTGAGTGTCCTTTTTGCTCACCGTGTCTGTTTTAAACACATAAACTGCCCTTCACATAAACACCAGATAGGAGTCCAAACACTTCTAATTTCATTATCTGTTTGTTTGGTTGTTTTTTTTTTGTTTTTTGATTTTTTTTTTTTTTTTTTTAATAGCCTGGATCTGAAGTTTTGTGAGGTTGGTAGGTTCCATCAGTTCACATTTTTCAGAGGTGGGTAAAGAAGCCCAGGGGCAGCCCTGAGCACCCTCCGCTCTCGTGAAGCGGTCGGCACCGGGTGGGAGTACGTGCTGAGGGCACCAGGAGAGAAAAAGGCCCCTTTCCCAAAGACCTTGTTCCTTGTTGTTCACATGGGACCCTCCTGATATTTTGTTATCATGATAGTGTACTCCTTTGATGATCATTTGATTAATTATCACTGCACAGAGCATTTTCATGCCTAACTTCAATTGGGATAATGCAGTAGTGAGAGAAAGCTGGAGTGGGTAGAGAGGCAGTCATCCGGAGGCGCACTGGTTTTATATTCCATGCAGCCTCTTTAAAACTTAGCTTAAATGAATTGTGGTCTAAAAGTATTCAAAAATGGATACGTTTTTACATTTGCAATAATCCACCACACGCTTGCTTACTGTTCTTAAGATTTGCATTTTCTAAGAAAAGATGCGTCATAATAGAAGCAAATTTTTCCAAGTTAGGAATGTATTAGTAATTAAAGCTATACAAATGTTTGAGAGTGTTCTTTAGTGACTAACTTCTGCAGCTGGCAGACCTTCCAACCACATTTTACAGAAATAGTCAAGACTCTGCTTGCTTTAACTTTACGTTCTCCTCCTCTCCCTTTCTCCCATAAATCTTAGATACCTGCTGTGGAGTAATAACATAGGAACAGTAACATGGGAGTTGCTATTAGAAATCAGTTGGCTTAATCAGTTTCAAGTTATTGTTTAGTACTAGAACTATATGCAGTCATTTATTTTTGGGTAAAAAAACTAAATACAGCATAAAACATCTGATAAATTTGTATAAGCTTTGGATTAGAGTCCATACTCGGATTCTTTCTTTAATTTCTAGAGATACTCAGGATAAGAAACAAATGTGTTTACCAAAATGGTTTTGTTTTATATATTTTAAGCTTTTTGTATTTCTGAACTCTCTTTTACAGTTATGTTATTGGTCAGATTCTTTCTGACCAGCCTCGAGACATAATTGTGGAAAATATTCAAAGGCGGCTAATAGAAATTGGAGAAAATGTCATCAATGGCCAGATCCCAATGAATCAGTTTGAAATAAATAAGGTAAATAGCTTATTCCCTTCTTCCATTCTTGCTGTTTGCAAAATGTACTGTTTTTCAAGTGTGTTGTACTGTTTTGTTTGTTTATTCGTGCACTGAGTTTGGGCAAAAGATAGTTAATCATCCACAATTTCCTTGAATGTTTGAAGATGTTCCTACAAGGCTTTCTGCTATTTTTATTATTAGTGATTTGGGAACAGCCCAGTTCCTAAATATATTGACTGTAGATACAGGTTTTTTTAAACATGGAATATCAGGAGTGTGGGTAAATGGCAAATAGTTCTGCTGTGGATCTGTACAGTTTCAACCATTTGAGCTCTGTAAACTGAAAGAAATTAGAAAATATTATCAAGAATCCTGATGGGATGCATTTGTGTGGAGCTGGGCCAGTGGGGAGACTAGATTGTTGATTAGACAAAATGAGTCTCTCTTTCAAAAAAAACCCACATGATTTGCATGTATGTTAATTGTTATGTTCCCCACTTGAAGGTGGTCTTTCAAAATCTTACACCCTTTACAGAATTGCCTCCATCTGATTTTCCTTTGTGTTTATTCTTCCTTATGAGGGAAGTTTATTTGGTATTTCATTAAAAACCTACCCCCACCCCCCATTTTAAACAATATTTCACTGCATTTATGCTGGTTTATTTTTTCATGGATATTTGCTTCTGGGTGTGTGTGTTCAGTGTTGCTTTATGCATTGGTTTGATCTTACATAATCTTAGTGAAAAGAAGATTTACCATTTCTGTTCTGACAGTGCCTAAAGCCATGCAGCCCATTGTTTTAGTTATTTGACAGAGAATAGCACGGACCATGCTGCAAGGATCTCACAGTAAAAGTAAAGATGCCTTGTGGGCTTGGAGGCCAGTCTGGCTGTCTCAGAGCACCAGCTTTGTGTCTCATCCCATCCTGCTCTCCTCCTCATTGCTCTTATACTTTAATAATTATGTGAGAGCTCA
Source organism: Eudromia elegans (assembly GCA_003342815.1). Lineage (NCBI taxonomy): Eukaryota > Metazoa > Chordata > Aves > Tinamiformes > Tinamidae > Eudromia > Eudromia elegans. The sequence goes on along the minus strand of PTEX01000129.1, from coordinate 597,703 downwards.
CACTTTCTTCTTCAGGAAATTTTTCCGGTCAAATCTTTATTCTGTAATTTTGTTTTTGAACACTAAACTGAGGAATACAACATGAATTTGTTTGTTTGTTTGTTTGTTTTTATTTACTTTTAGAAAAGCATACAAAACTTTGTTGGTTTGTTTATTTCTTTAGGGCTTTACTATAGTAGTAAGAAGTAAAATAACCTGTTTCATCTACAGGAACTTTAGCAAACAGGCTTCCATTTTTTTTCTTAATTTTTAATGAATCCTCCATGGAACCTGTATTTTGGCCAGCCAGGAGTGTCTCCTCAGGAGAGTGTATACTATATGACTCTTTCAGTCTTCTCATAGTAGAGATTTGTCATAAGATCTTTTTTCATCCAAGTCTCTTCGTATTGTGGGCCAGGCTTCTGGCTGTCCTTTAAGACTATGTTGATGAATCAGTTATGAAAAATCTTCAGGTTGTCATTACCAAAATTAGAGTTAGTGTTTTCTTTGGCCTATTTAAAAATTTGTCAGTCATTTCTTAGAGTGTTCTGAGTGTAAATATCCTAATAGTACTTAGTTTCTCAATAAAATATGCATATGGAATAGCTTTCATTTTAAGTGTTGACTGTTCTTGTGTTTTACTACTTTGGAAATAATAAAATTATATATTTCACTATTAAATGGTTAATTTGTTTTTAAGAATTGGAGTGATGATAAATATTTTAATATAGTATTTTACTGAATGGAAAGAATATAGTGTGATATCCCAGTATATGGAATATATGGAAATATTTTAATCTAGATGTATCCCCATTTTTTAACACAGCTTTTTAAATACACTTAGGTACTTGTTTTTCAGATCCACTTTGTGGTCTGAACTTGTATAGGGATAAGGGGAATGATCTGTGACCATGTTTTTGTATTTTGCATCCTATTTCCAGCTACAATTTATTTTAATTTAAAAACAGTTACAATATATCTGTAACTCTTACAGGCTTCCGTGCTTTTTGTTACTGCCTCTTGTATCCTCTCATTTTATTAATAATAATACTTAAAAAATAAGGACTGTTACCTAGGTCTTAATGTCTTAGAAATGCATATATTACTATTTCTCCGTGTTATTTTTGTCATACAACGAATATACCTGCAAATGAAGGCAGTTACTATGAAGCCCTGTCTTCTGCAATTCTAAGTTGTCCATCACCTAAGCACCGTAACTTCTCTCTAAGTTATTTTTCTGTTTTTTCTTTTGATCTCTTAGGCATTGACAAAAGATCCACAGGATTATCCAGACAAAAAAAGCTTGCCACATGTGCATGTTGCCATGTGGATAAACTCCCAAGGAGGCCGAAAGGTGAAGGCAGGAGATACAGTGTCATATATCATTTGTCAGGTAAAAATGTATTTATTTATAGCTAAATACTAGTATTGTTTTGAGAGATGGCAAAGACAGGCAACTCAGCTGCTTAAAAATATTTTGACATTTCTTTGCAGTGAGATTATGCTGTATTTTAAAATAGCCTGCTTTCTATATTAAATTCATGTCAGTTCTACGGGGTCAGAAGGTATCATTGTAATCGGCTGGGCTTATATAACCATTCCCATGCAGTAGCTGATAACATTTCCCTGATTTAAATTCTTTTGGAGAACCAGAAGTTATTTTTAAAGAAAACATCTGATCTTAATTTATAAGGGGAAAAAAGTTCTGGTTGTGAAGAAACTGTCGTTCTTGGAAAGCTATTTTGTCATTGTGCAGTGTCATTGTTGTTTCCAATCTCAGCATTTGGATTTTCAATTCGTAGCCGTTGGATCTGGCAGTACTTCTCCCTGCCAGACTGAGGAATTTGAGAAGCCCTCTATTTTCAGATTTCTCTTGCAAATGCTTTTAAAACTTAGGTAAATGATGTCATCTTAGTGACAGCTGGAACAGCAAAGTGGCCGCTTTTTGTTGTACCTCTTGCATCAAGACGTTTTCCGTCTTTCTGCACTATTACCAATTTTTGAGTCTTTTCTATTCACACAAATTGAATGTCTTTTGTACATGTAGTACTGTGTCGGTTTCACATATGGATTTACAACAGTTAAGTAAATTTTACTGAAACTTTCTTGATGGTACATTTGATAAATGTTTTGGCTACAGCTCCATATTACTAATTCAAGTGCCAACAGTTAAGTATTCAACATTGTTTTTCTTCCCCAAAGATATAATCAAAAAACACCAAGAATATCAACTGGGTCAGAATAAAATTCTAGGTGCTAGATCCTTGCCTAGCTGCTCCTTCTCTCTCTTCCCCAAAATTCCAGCAAGATTCCCAAGCGAGTCTTGTGAGAAGAGTCTGATATCTAGTCCCATTGCTTCACTCTGAAATTAAGGTGCTAGAAAGAGTTAAAAAATGCCATTATGAGTATGGTACAAATGTGTTTTGGAATCGTGGTTGAGAGGAAGGCAGCACACTTGCATGTAGGTGGAAAGGAATTGCAGCACCCCTCGGCTACATGAAGTAAAGCTCTCCGCACAAAGTTGCATATCTCGCTATCATTTAACAAGTCTTTCTTTCCAACCATTAATCCACAGTGTGTTCATTACTCTGATCTTGAGTAAAAACTCAAGGAAAGTTTAAATTCAAGGTGTATAGACTCCTCAGGAAATTTTCTGCCATTTGGTTGATGAATGCTTGTTCAGAAGCATGCAGAACAACTTGGGGAAGGTTTGGAGTTCGCTCTTTTGATGTCAGGTTCTTTTTGTCAGCAGTGTCTTTCCCTTCATCAAGCAGGTTTGCTTGCTTGCTTTCAGCTGCTGTGTCACCTGATGAAGCTCTGGAGGGACCTGTTGTAGAATTATCCTGAGGTTGCTTTCCAATAAATGAAGCTTTCCAATAAACAAGCCAGCATTTTCTCCTACAAATTTCTCTGCCTTTTGGTAAACTTTGGGGGTCCTGGAAAATACAGTTGTCATGGGAAAAGAAATCAAGAAGCCTTTTAGTTTCATTCGAGATCAGTGCAGTGCTCAGGGTCCTCCTACCATGCGCTTGACCATCTGCTTAATATCTAGCAGTTTGTTCTAGAAGGACGTTGCCTGAAGCTAACGCTGTGTTTGTGCAGGCAGGCTGAGCTCTGCTGGGAGAGACGGGAAGCGTTTGGCATGGGTGCTCAGCCAGCTCGCCCTGCTCTGTGTGGAGAGGAGAAGGCGGCAGGTGACACGTGGGATGTAGCGGCCCCGATACCTGCTCGCTCCCAACACAGGGATACTTGGAAGAACAAAGCGATGGATATTCCAAAACCCCCCATGCTTGGGTTTTGGGTGTTTGATGTTACCATCTTTTCAAATTTAAAGTGTTTTTTTTGAAAACATGCATGACTTGGTACCAAATACAGACATGAGCAATTTATATATGGTTATCTCAGAAATACATCCCATAATTTGAATTTGCTATAAAAGATGAAGGTAGCTTGGATTGGGTGCACCAAGGGGCCTCTTAACGCTGAACTGTTAGGCTTGGTAACGTCTACCATGGACCACTGTATTGACTCCATCTTTAAAAACTGATAGTATATTATTTTGTTTTGTATTAATCTGGAGTTCTTAGTTTGGTGTGAAGAAACTGCCAAGACTTAGAGAGCTGGGCGGTGGGTATGGCTGCGCAGCAGCAGCACAATGCAGGAGGAGAATGAACTTGTTGAAAGAAGGAAGCTGAAGGAATCGCATTACAATTATTTTTGCAAAGCAGCTGGTTGAGCTGAATAGTCCTAAATTAATTTTGTTCTGAATACTAAGTTGTGTGAAAGGAGTAGGAGGGACCAGTGGCGTGTAGTCTGTCTTTATTAGTGATGGGTTTTCAGTCGATGATTGCTGACCCTGTTGAGGCCAATGTCTTGTCTTAACTGAAAAATGAAGGTGCTACATGCTAATGCATGTGAGTTTTGATTTAAAAAGAGGGAGAGAGAGGGGAAAAAAAAGAAGACTGAAAGACTTAAGGAAAAACTGATTCGATACTCATTCCCAAACCACTCCCCAGCTAATGTTTACTTTTATCACTGAATGCTTGTTAAGTTACTACTTTATAAGTTTTGACAAATACTGAAAATAAAATTTCCTGGTGTAGTGATGGACTGGGAATGATACTTTACAGATCTAGTGAATTACGTTTTCTGGAAGAATGCAGTCTGCTTAAGGCTGAAACCATTCCTCCATTAACGCTATTTTTTATTTCAAATACCACTATCATCCTTTGTGGTGACGAATTTGATGTCTGCTCTGAGCTGAGGAGTGTTTCTCCTCTTTTGCCTCATGAGGTCACCAAGTGTTTCTTTCAGTATTTTCACTCTTTCACATTGATAATATTGTCCCTGTCACTTACTTGCGCACCAATAACTGCTAGTCCTGTCTGACTGCTCATTTTATTTGCTTCTGTATAGAATCTGAGAATATCAGTTTCCTAGCAAAACAGATCCAGTTTTCATATCCAGTGCTTGGAATTTGCTTGTTTTATAAAATGATAATGTTAGTTTAATACAAAGTGAATACAAAATGCCTGCCTTCTGCATATTTTTAGCTGGCTGATAGTTACAATGTGTTTTCATTGTGCATTTCAGAATTGACAGATGGGACTGTTTACTCTGTCTACTCTTACTGATTTGCACATGTAGGCTGCAATAATACAAGCTGGATTCACATTCTTGAACTTGCTATTTGATGCCAGCAACAGCAATGCAAATTTTTTACTACTGTTGGATTTGTATTTGATACATAATAAATCAACCAAGAGCGAGCAATTGTGTAACAACTTTGCTTTAAAAGAATATGTGGTACTTTGAAGCCTAATCCTTCGTATATAGGCTTAATGTGGGTTTTACTTTTTTCACGCTATTTTCTACGTGTCTCCTTTCTTAGGATGGATCAAATCTGAGTGCCAGCCAGCGAGCGTATGCTCCAGAACAGTTGCAAAAACAAGAAAATCTTGTTGTTGATACTCAATACTATCTATCACAGCAAATACATCCAGTAGTTGCTAGAATATGTGAGCCTATAGAGGGAATTGATTCTGTTCTTATTGCAACGTGGTTAGGTAAGTATTCTGAGTTCAGTTTATTTAAAGAGTTTCAAGAGACAAAGTGGGAAGCTTTAATGCATGTTTCTTAACAAAAATGTTTCTCTAAATCAGTCCTCCTAAAATGAAGGCTTACTTGTTACACCGTCTGTAGAAAGCAGCTTGCGTTGTGAGTTTGTTTAGATGACATAGCAGAATAACATTTTTCAGAGGATGCTCATTAAGGTGTTATAAACCTTATTCGGGGTTTGGAGAAAAAAAAAAGTACTGTTCACAAATGACATTACTGTTGCATATCTGAGATTTTCTTAAGTTTCTGATGTACCCTGTAGTCCTGCAGTATGCAGGCTCTAGCATCTTCCCAGCAAGAAAATAGTCGTAATGAAAGGGTGCAGCATTTTAGTAGTAGGTCAGTGTGAAAAGTTTATATTTCTAGAATTGACCTGCTAGATTTTTTAAAATAATAAAATCCTTAGTGGTCCTCCCTGCTCCTTTCCACCCCTCACTCCTCCCCCCCCCCCCCCCCCCAAAAAAAAAAAAAAAAAAAAAGAGAGAGAGAGAGGGGAAGTCCTATAAAAAGATAGCTAGTGCTAGTGGCTGTAGACTTGCCAGTTTTTATTGAGGCATTTTCTCTGAAATATCATGCCATATCTGTAATTTGGCTTAGTATTGTTTTTTTCCTTAAAATATATGGATGTGATCTTCTTGATGAACAGAAATTTTGTGATTTGTGATTCCCAAAATGAATCCCTTACTATTTAAAACTGTGTTACCCAGGAATGGTAACATGGCTAAACAATGTGGAAAATGTTAAGTCTGCTACTTGCTGAGTACTTGACCAGACTTTTTTCTTCCACAAGAAAATATGTATTTAGAGTCGCGTAGTGTCAGTTTAATAATCTCCTGCTTTGATGTTATGGGCACATCTGTTGCAGTGCAGACTCACAGAAATGCTTTTGCTCAGAGACTTTGGAATGCCTGGAAGAAGAGTTAGACCATAACATTATGAGTGTAGGTGTTAGCCAGGACCCAACAATTGGTTATTTAACTGGCACTGTGTGACCTGGCAGGATGGTCCTCCTGGACCTAAAGTTCAGCTCATGGTGGGTTCATCTTTTTGCATTTAATGCATGCAGGTGTAAGTTCCTCCCTTGTTGCTTCTAAAGAGGGATAGTTGACATTAAAGTTCCTTTGAAGGTTTAAAAATAAATAAATAAATGGAGGAGACACTGAGTGTTGCACTGTATGTATTACGCCATGGGGCTCACCGAACCAAGCAAGTCAAGTGCTCTTGGTTTGGACGAAGTGGTTTGAAATAGAGGTAAGCTTGTAGTTTGTTTGGGAAAAAGGCCTGTGATTTCTGAAGCCGACTGGTTTCATGCAGAGATTTAGTTTTGTAAACTTAGGCGAGAATTCAGAGCTGTTCCTCATTCAGAACAGGTCACGTGTTCAGAAAGGCTAACTCCCATTAGGCACCTAAATTAAGTGCCCCGATCTTAAGAGCTGTATGTGTGCCCCTCCGTAGCATTCGCTGTTTGCAAATGCCATTGCTGCTTTTTGCTGGGGCATTTCCTTTTTGCATTGTGCAGCTGAGGGTTTATTGATAGTGTAAAATTGTTAGTCGGAAAACCTGTGTGCATGTATTACAACCTCAGATCTGCAATATGTTCAGTTTGACATTGCTGTGCTGTGAAAATGTTACTTGCTTCTCCACTTTTGTTTTCTTGATGCTTACATCAAGTTGGCTAGTAGTCAGGGTTTTTTCAAACCTGTTTTATCTTTTTTTTTTATTCTTCTGCTTTTAATCAGAGCTCTGCATGAATTGTTGCAGATTGTTTTAACTTTTATTCTTAATATTGGAGAGGTAATCAAATATGTTTGTCTCAGAGGAATTGAAAATAGCTCTAAGTGTATGAGATGTCTGAGCTCATTGCTCTAAAAGAAAAATACAGAACGTTCTTCCTGTTTGCTCTTTTGTTGGGCTCTTTTTGTTTTTATTATTTTCATCATGTAATGCAGACAAATCCCAGTTGTTTCTCCTGTTCTTCTGAAGAGAGGAGTGTTTTCCATTTGAAAGAAGAAAGGTTCTGTCCTATAGGGTACAAGAAGTATCATATGGATGGACTCAAACATAATTGCTTCTTTGCTGAGAGTTTCCTCCTTTGATTTGTTCTGTGGAGTGCATGTCTCTATAGAGTTACACATACAGAATGGTTGTAGAAGGAAACATGTCAGATCCATATTTTAAAGAATCTCTTTATTAGATAAATGTTTCATTACGATGTCACCTCACTAGTCCAAGCAGATAAAATTGACTTCTGCTTAGTGAAGCTTGGCTTATATTAAGATAAGCAAAATCATTTTTTTTTCCCTTGTCCATGCTCAAAGTAAATTATTTTAACTAATCTATTTTAGACACTCAAGAACAAAAGCAAATAACTGCACCTAAAAATTGCAGAGAGAGCTCTTCAAATATCACATTTATTCACCACAGAATCAAGCTGAAAATTGTCTTTTGTCTTTGGACTTTGTAGGAAGTCTGCCTGGCCTTTGAGAGATGAAAATTCATTGTTCCTAAAAATGAGAACCTCACAGGCGTAATTTTTCGTTCGTTCTCTTTTGTCTTGAAGTTCTTGAGGGGGAAAAAATACATTGACAAGATAAGGCTTGTCAAGGTTTCTGATAGGAAGATGTGCTGTCAATAAACCTGATTTACTTATACTTTTTGAGGCCTTGCTTACTTCATCCTGAAACTGCCAGGAGCAACTTTATTTTCTTTTAAAGAAAGAAGTAACAGTGTTGTGAGGTTTTTTTCTTTCTTTGAAGGGGGTGTGGTGGTGCAATATAAATATTACTGCCTATTGTGTTCCCCTGTGCTCCCGTTTGTGTTGTGTTCTCAGAAATACCCAAGCGCCACGGAGGCAGGGTCGTTTAGGCCTGGGGTCTTTGTAGGTGTTAACGTGGCTGCAGAGGAGGAGTTTAGAAGGAGTTTTCCCCTAGGCTGTGCCGCGCTCTTTGGGGAGAGAGGTGCTGCTGCTTTGCAGAGGCGCCCGTAGGTGCTCCGTGAAGTGTCTGACACCGAGGCCTTTCGTGGCAAGGCCGTGCAGTGCTGGGGAGCTGGTCCTGGTTAGCCCCGCTCAGCCGTGTCAGTGCGAGTACTTCCAGCCCTGCCAGCGGGCCTATCTCCATGCCTTTAGTGAGGAAACCCCCGCACCTGCAGGCCACTGCTTTTTTTTTTTCCTGGAGGGGGGATTTTGGTGTTGATACTAGGTGTTAATACTGGAGGTGTTAACACCAGCAGCCGCCTAGCCAGACTCTTCCTGGAGGAAGCTGTGCTCTCCTGGTGGCGGTGAGAGCTACCCAAGGTTTCCTTGCACTCCTGTTAGTTCCCTCCCGTTACGCAGTGAGGCGAGAGCAGAGTGAGGAAGCTGAGGGTGAGCCCGAGGGGCAGAGCCCGTGGCCGTGTGGTTGTGTGTGCCAAGGCGAGGAGGGAGCCCAGGGCCTGTTTGGAAGCGGGGCCGTGCGGAGCAGACCTTCCCGCCGGGATAACGTGGGACGTGTGAGGAGGGGAGAGCCGGGGCGCTTCTCCGCGGAGCTGGGGCTGGGATGGGGTCTCTGCCGTGAGGGGCAGCGCAGCCCCTGCGGGGGGACTTGTGGTCAGGGTTTGTGAGCGGGGCAGGGGGGCTTTATTGCCGCCTTTGGAGACTGGGTTGTGCGTTTAGAGCAAGTTGGCCTCCGTGGCTTTTCTTCATTGCTGATATTTCCATGAAATAAAATCTCGGTGACAGGAGCTAGTCGTGCCTGCCTGTTGCAGTGTTCAAGTTGACCCTACGTTTATTCATCTTGCTGTATGGACCTGCCCGCCTTATGACCTTAATGAGCTCTTGGCTAAGCTGATTCACCACCCCCAAGTGCAGTGGTGTGCCCGTGCCCCCCGCGGGCTGGGGAGCGCCGCTCGGGCTCCCCGCCTGCACACGCAGCGGGACGGGGCTCGGGCCCGGCGCGGGAGGAGCCGCC
>PTEX01000129.1:544348-588389 GCA_003342815.1 Eudromia elegans | reverse complement strand
ATATATATATATATATATATATATATACTTTTTTTTAAAATTATTATTCTCCATGCAGGCAACTTAGCGATTCTTGTGAGCTTGGAAAGCCTGCCTGTGTGCAGATGATTTTAATGATAGTCCCAGAAGTGTTTAATGCTCGAGTAAACCAAAGTCCCGTGGATTTTTTTTCCCCCTCAATATCATGTAAAAAAAGTAGAGTCCAGAAAAATTGCTTAAAGTCCCTTTTATTCTTTTTTTTTTTTTTTTTTTTTTAATTGCCATAAGGGTATTTTTGTCTCCCGCCTCGAGGCGGTGCCTGTTTTGCTTACCGAGTGGGGCGGCGAGCCCGGCGTGACCTGTTGCGGGAGGACACGAGTCGGGAGGGCCGAAACGGGTTAACTGACCCAGCTGAGGGGCCCTGCAAGGACATAATGGGCAAGGCAGGTCCCGGCTCCCGGGTCACTGGGGCGGGCACGGCTCGAGAGGCCCGAGCTGCGGCCCCTTTCAATGCCCGGGGGCTGTTTGCATGCCCAAAGTGGGGTGTATGCCGGAATCATCACAATATTTTTCAAGTTGCTTTCTCCAGGCCAAATAGCCAGGGAAGTTCTGAAGTGCTGCGGTTCTAGTAGAAGAAAACCTTTTTTTTTTTTTTCTCCTCTTCCCTATTAAATTATTACAAATTGTCCATGTGCTTTTTTGGTCCCGCTGGTTTTCACTGGATAATGGGAAGCAGCAGTGGACTGAAAGACAAAATATGTCTCCTTTGTTTTGTTTAGTGGAATGCCTTCCTCCGTTAGGTTTTGGGAAAAAAGAAGAAATTCTAACTGACCGTTGTATCATAAAGTAGCAGTGATATTTTATTCTTTTCACTTCTGAAATTGCTCCAAAGTGGCAATAATGGTATTTACCATTAGCGTTTTAGATCCAGTCCAGATGATTTTTGGTGTTTCCCATTTTCAAAATCTTAATAAAAAACAACACTCAAGTCCCTTTCCTAAAACTTGTACTTTCTGTACATTTGTTGCAGGATATATTATTTGTTTTTTAAAGGAGCAATTACATTGTCAACTATTTTTCCCTTCCACTCCCGTCTCCTCATCTCCTCCTCTTCCCCTCCCCAGCCACTTTTTTTTTTTTTTTTTTTGCTTTGCTGCCTACAAATAGAGTAAAACTATTTTAAAAGTTTGAGAATCTCTGAGATGAAATGTCGCTCTTATACACTGACTTTTTTATTTATTTCACCAAAATCAACATTGGAAAGAAATTTTTAGTGAAGGTTCAGTTTTATCAGAGACCAGTTGAACTTTTTTGGCAATTGAATCTGTCTTTCTGTCTGTCTTCCTTGAATTTTTTTTTTTTATTTTGCATTTATAAACAACAATTCAGAACAGTGATAATAAAATCACACATATCAAACCTATTCTGTAAAGATAAGCTTTATCTACCTATATAACACAATTGATTTGTGGATGTGATAGTATTTAAATAGATTTAAACAAAGTCTTTTTTCCCAGAGATTTTCTTTAGGTGTCTTAGTACAGTAAGGCTGAGCAGCATTTTAATTCTTATTTAAGAATTAAATTTCTTATTTTTTTCTCCTGTAGTGATTGTTACACTTGTTGTTAAAGTTTAGACACGATGTAGGATAATACATAGTAATCTTTTACTTAATTAACCTATGTTAATTTTTTTTTCTTGGAGTGTTTCCTTTTTCATATTAATAATATTGTAAAGTATAGTTCTAAGTGTCCTCCCATACTTGCTCACTAGATTATTTTTTTCCCAGTATGTGTTATTTATCTAAAAGGCAGAAGTTATAGATGGAATGAGTGGACTTCAAAAGGGTTGAGTGTGGCAAAGGATCACCAAAAATGTGGATTTTTTAAGTTTACTTTGGCAGCCCTGTTTCTAAGGCAGTGAACTTGGTGCTTGCTCGCTTATTTATTTATTTGCGGTTGAATCAGTATTTTTAGAAGAGCTTTTGTATATTTCATTTGTTTAAATTCTTGCATTCTGGCAATGAGAAATAAAGCAGTTTGTCTCCAGCGCTGTCGTTTTAAATGCTGCTGCTGCTGAATTTTAACCACTGCATTAGATTGAAACCTGCATGCTGTTAACCACTGAGCCAAAATGAAATCGACCACTGCATTGAAATCAGAGTTGGCAGTTGTAGACGGACTTAAAGGAGTTGGTAATAGCAGTGCACCCGCGTCTCTTTAATGGGGTTTTTATTCTCTGTTTTCAGTTTTAATGGTGCCATTTTGCTTTAAAGACTGTTTCTTAATAATGATGCACATTTTTATTGAAATATTTTCAATGAGACTTAAGAAGGAAACATCAATAAAGCCATCCGTTAGCAGTGCTTTCCTCAGAAACAAAATGTTCTGTCGCATAGTCCCATGATAATGCAGTGTGCTTGTTTTATTTATAAAGCAATCTTGCATAAGAAGATAAGTAGATGATTTCTTCGTGTTTCATGAACTTTCATTTGTGGTTAAAAACTATAATATGTCTTTATGTTTTATACGTTTTTATTTTTGGTTTTGGTTTTTGTTTTGTTGTTTTGGTTTTTTCCTAAGGATAGATATTTTTAGCTTCTGAATTTACATTTTTTAACTTTGGTATCTGCTTTACCAAGCCTATAAAAAGTAACCCTGCTTGTATGGTTGACGTCTCAGCGTTTGAATTTTTTTATTCCTTATTAATAGGACTGGATCCATCCCAGTTCAGAGTCCATCACCACTACCAAAAAGATGAGGAGAATGATGCCTTGCTTGGTGGCCCAGCTCAGCTCACGGATGAGGAGAAATACAGGGATTGTGAGAGATTCAAGTTCTGCTGCCCCAAATGTGGAACAGAGAACATTTATGACAATGTCTTTGATGGCTCGGTTAGTTTCTCTTCTGTCTCATTTCTGCTCTTTGGTGAGGAGGGAAAATACTTGCAGAAGGAAAAAGAGCTTTTTAGTTAGGCTTCGTATAATATAGGAAAAGCTACCATATTGTTGGAGTCCAGCTACTTAAACCTGGAACAGAAAATTGCTGATAGGACGGTGCTGAAATGTTTTTCCCATTTTTGCATTTCAGCTGGGAACATTGTAGCCTTAGGAGAACATACGAGATTAATCTGTTTGCTTCATTAATCTGTTTGCCCACATTTGTGAATGATTGTTACTGTAACTTTTAAGGAATCCTTATCTTAACACCTTAGTAACTTGCAGCTCTCTGTTTAATAAAACCTTCTTATAGCAATGACAGTTGCTTATCCTAAATCATATTAATTGGAACAGAGTGTTTTGAGAATTTGTGTTTATCTTTTTATATCCCACTTCCATTCTTGACAGCAAGATTTTCAGCATTATCTTTCCTTCTGTCTTTGTATATCGAACATAAAATGTCATTGGGTTACATTCTTGTTGGGAAGTTCTGCCAAAAAATGTATCTCTGACCTTGGATCACAACTTGAAATAAGGCCAAGTATTTAACTCTACAGCGATGTTATGCATGTATTAGTCATTGGCAAATTAGCAAGCTTCAGAGTAGTGAAAACCTTGAAAATGAAAGCAAATAAATCTTTTATCTAAATTAAAAGTAATTATTTTAAGTTAATTTGGACAAACAGCAGATGTTTCACATTTTTTTGCATCAAAATAAAGCAGTCTTTGGAAGCGAGTTAGAGGAAAAGACGAGTAATTTGAGCAATACTTTGTAAATCCTTGACTTTTGTTCATTACAGCTGTAAATAAGATAGTTAATTGCGTGGAGGTTTGACAAAATGCAGATGGACTAGCAGTAAAGAAGTGGATGTTAAACTTTAAAAAGAGAAAATAGAACCTTATTCCACCTGGAAATTTTAGTGTGGAGGGTGGGGGAGGCTAAGGCAAAGCAACACAAATCAGCTTATGTTAAGCTTTAACTAGGAAGAAAACTTTGTATAATTTTAATAACCAACCATCCTCACAGGACATTAATGGGAATTCTGTCACCTTTATTTTAGGTGTTCACACATTGCTTCTAGGAACTGGAGTTTTAATTTTAGACATTTTGAAGACTTAGGCTCAGTGAGATGGTGCAAACTTTTAAGAGGTATTCTTGCACTTGGGGAAAATAAAATATCACTTCATTGTTGTTTAATGAGGTTTCTATATTTAGCCCTGTTGGTATTTTCTTAACCGATGATGCCTGTAAGGTTGATTTCCGTGTTCTGATCAGTTAGCTTGGACAAAATTTTTGTGTCCTTAATAAAACAAATAAACCTGTGTCGTGTTGTTTGGTGGTTAGGGGACTTGCTCATAGGTTAATCTTATAGTCAACATCATTTGCTGAATCTATATTTTTGGCAGATGAAGAAGCATGTTCTCCAAGGGACTTTTCAGAAGCAGAGAATGGAAATACTGTGTTTTAGAGAAGTCTTTATGAATGTGTGGCCAGCTGTGATGGGAAGAAAGAAGACCCAGATTTTAGAAATATAATTACAATATATTTAATTGTTCTTTTTTAAAATTGTGTCCTATGCTTAGATAAAAAAAAGTCTGTAGTAAATTAGCTACCATCATGTGCTGCCATGATGAACTGTTTCTAACCTTCTATTTTCAGGGGCGTTTTACTGAACCCAACTTGCAAAGGTGCAGCAAGAGTGGATGTGAGGAGGCTCCTTTCAACTATGTGGTTCAAATGAACAATAAATTACTGTTGGATATTAGAAGACACATCAGAAGATATTATAATGTAAGTATTCAGAAAATGTTCTGCAATATGAATAGAATTTTCCAGAGGGTGCTGCTTTTAGTGACTGTCATGTTAAATCCTGAATAGTACAGAACTCCAACTTTGTAAAAATAAACTATCAATCAGTGCTTTTAAAATACAAATCTGGAATATTTTTATTAGTTCAGTTTCATGTGAAGATAGCCATACAAATATAGTTTTTATATGTATGTATTTCAGCTCTTCAGATTTTTAGAGGAAAAGGTGCACCCACAGACATTATCCTCACTACTTTTCAGAATTTCAGAAAATTTGTGAGGCCTATCAAGTATGCGGATGTCATTTTCTTATGTAATTGGAATCTGATTCTCTTACTCCAGTCCAAATTTACCTGTGTTGCATTTGGTTGCAAAAAGAAAAAATGAAACTAATTTTAATTAAAAAAAAAAAAAAAAAATCTTTGAAGGATAGCAGGTGAAAATCGCCAAAATTCCATAAATCTTTCTTCATAAAGTTTGGGAGTAAAAAGAACCAGAGTGGGAAAATGGATAGACAATTTGAGATAATTTTTTTTCACTTGACCCGTGCAAGAAATCCAAAATGGCAACAGTAGTTGCTAGAATTGTATGGCATTGTCGATAAAATATATGTACACTGTCAGAACAATTACACTGATTCTTAAATTATGTTCATAGAGTTTGCATCTCTGATGTGCTGATGGCATCTTATTTTGTGAAATGGCAGCTAACCATGTTGGTTAAATTTTCATGGATTTCTTCATCCTGTTAGCTGCCTTAGGTTTTGGTCGTATAATATTGGCCTGATTTCACAGCTCTCAGGTTATCAGGCATTAGTTGGAGGAAGGGGTAGTCTTGGGTGGTCAGAACCTTTGCTTACTCAAGGTTCTGAAGGTTCAGAACCGTGCTCAAGGTGAAAGCCTTGAGTATACACAAAAAATCCAAATTGTTTTTGAAAGTTTGGCCTGTGAATGAATGATGTGCTTAATTCATACTTCATTTTCTTCAGTACCACAAAGTATGTTTTGCAAAGACCTACAATGCAAATAATTTGTCCTAGTAAGTTTAATTATGATTTAATATTAAGTGTGAATTTTGTGTTTTTTTCTTCATATTAACTTTTATTGCAACTATAGCTAAGTGTTTCTAGGCTCCTTTATGGGAATGTGTGAGCTTTGGTATCTATAAATATGTCTTTTGAAGACCTTTGCTTCAGGAGTGCAAAACCTTAGGTTTTCGGTGAGCAGAAGATACTTCTGAGGATGGGAAAAATTATTACTGATAAGGATGAAAAGCCATGTAATATTTTATTCCCTTCTGCATTTTTTCATAACAATGAGCTATGAAACAACTGTGAAATATTCAAATATTGGATATTGTAGTCTAGTTTGCGTTGTATTAAAATCTACTAAGTATTTTATAGGACGTAGGATAATAATGTGTTCTTCAAAAGGAATTTGTTTGTCCTTGTAAGTGAAAGCATTATAAACCTGTTCATGTTTTTGGTACTGAGAATTAAGTTTTAAACTGGTTAGTTAAAATAATAAGGTATATGAATACTTCTTGAGTATGCAGAACATTTGGGCTCTGGAAATGTGAGATTGTTTTATTGCCAGAAGTAACTTCCAAATGGGACAACAGTTTTCATTTAATAAAAATGGCTTTCCACTGGGATGGATAAGAAAACTTGCTAGCTCTTGTCCTGTTAGCTCTTAGAAAAGCGGGTGCTGTGAGTTTTACTTTATTCCTTTCGTCAAGTCCTTGTAGTGATCGTATAACAGCTGGAGTTGAAACTCATCATATGAGTGTTTGCACTAACATATATAATCCTGTAAGCTATGGCAGCACACCCAGAGGGAGTGTGCGAAGAGCTGCTGGAGCAAAAGCCTTGTGAAACTTTGGGATTTTTGTTTGGGAGTGTGCTGTTGTAGTGGTGGCATCTAAAGGACACAAAAGTACCGATTAAAATAGGGAAATAAATCACTTAAGTTTATCTCACTCTCCTTATTGTGTTGCTTGGTTTTCCTTAGGTAATGCTGTTCTTTGTATGTTGATCAAATGGCAGATATTAAAAAAACCTAGTTGTGATTTTTTTGCATGTGTGTAAGACCATGTTGTTTCCATTAATCTATTGAATTGCTAATATATTTAGCCATGTAAGTTGGTGGTGGAGCCGGCAAGGACTGTGATAAAATCTAAATAAAGCATAAAACCAACTTGCCATTTTTAGCATGTGAAACCGATGGATAAATAAATGTAATGATGATTTAACATTCTTGCCTTAAAAAGATGCACGGGTAAGTGTGTCACCAGAATTTTGTAAGCGTGCTGCAGTCCCCTTGTTTTTGTGTATTACTCACCTTTGTACAAAGTTTGCTGTTTCCCCGACCGTTTTTCCCCATTAAACACTGACTGTTTTATATCTTCTCTAAAAAACATATCTACCGTTGCTCTGGCACTTAAGAATTTCTTAATAGTGTAAAGATGTATATCAGTTTGATAATCATACTCCTAACTGTAAATATATCTAAAAAATGGCATGCGGGGATTTTAGTTCTTTTCAGAGCTGCATTATTCTCTAAAAGATTGATCTTCCTTTTTTTTTTTTTTTTTTTTTAATTCTGCTTCAGAAGAGCAAATAGATGAAAAGAGAGAAATGCTAGCTAATCTAAATTGGGAAATGAAGAGGGCTTTTTTAAGCATGAAAATTTCATCATCTTGTCAGCTGGCAGAATGCCTGCTGTGTGGATTCACAAAGGCTAAGAATTACACTTTCATGAAATTTTCCTCACTAACTGCCCTGGTTAATTTGAAAGATAACCCACTGTTCTAATTCATTCCTCAATTGGGCGGTGCAGGTTTTATCTTTGATCTGACAAAGCATTTGTGTTAATCGTTTTGGCCCTCTACTAGACACTCTTGGGATTGTGCTTTTACAATAAATGTGTCTGTGATAGCTCTTTAGTCTATTATACTTACAATAGATCCATAGAACTGGTAATTAATTCTGTACTGCTTTGGAAATGGGGAAGAATAGGTGTAGCTCTGTCAAGTGCTGCTGGGAAGTTTGTTTAGCTAGTTCATTTCTGAAGTGTTACCCTCAGCCATCAATGAAGCAGCCATGCTAGGGAGCGGGTGAAGGTTGAAACACACCAGCAAAAACGGGAAAAAATGGCCAGATTTTATCCAAAGAGCGGTGCCGTTTCTTGAATGGTGTCGTTTCTCATATAGTAGCAGCATCTAATTATTATGTTGGAAATAGTTTTACGTTTCCAGCTTGAATACTCAAATACTGATTTTTGAGAGTGTGGTAAATAAGTGCAAGCTGGGCGATCTGTACAAAGCTCTGTAAACATCAGTATTTGCATTCATAAAAATGAATCCCCCATCTCATTCAGCTGTTGAGATGGGAAGGTTACCAACTTGAGAAGAGTGAATTAAAAATAGCCTGTGTTGTATGTCTAACTTGAGCAATATCAACATTCATACTGAACAGTTAGACTGCAAAATTGTTATCCCTGAATCACCATGTTTTAAATCCTGTTTTCAGATATACACCCTTGGCATTGGTAGTGGCAGTAGTAGAAAAAAATGTTTTTATATAGATGCATTTATATGCTCTTTGGTTAGTAATGTATGCCACATCTAGATCTGCTCATACATTCTAAAATGCATAAAATGGTGCAAGCCTTAAAAGGGAAGAAAAAATATTGAACAGATGTTTATCTAGCCTTTATTGTGCTGTGTTTTTGTTTTAGCCTTTTTCTCCTGGAGAGCTGTAACCTACAGACAGAAGGGAGTTTGAAGGCTATTGAACAGTGCTAAATAACTTTGTACTGTTCTGCTGCGAAAAATCAGTGTTCAATAGCCCTCAAAATTTCTCATTTCTTACCTGTGGTGGGGTGGTCTACTGCTTGCATGTTAGGTCGCAGTATAAAAGCATGTTGGCACACTAGTTCAAGATCTTTGAATTATTTTTATATATATACAACTGTTGTGGTTATTGTATATATTCTCAAATTTTACATTAGTATTTTGTACATTTAAAAAAGTGAAAGATTGTTAAGAAAGGTAGTGTCGTAAGAGGCGGTAAATCGCAGAGCTTCGGGGATAGCGTGGTGTATTTGCTTTGCAGAACAAAGACAACAGCGCTGGTTGTGTACCTGGAATCTGCCACACTGCAATCAGGTGTATGGCCAGCAACCCGCAGGTGTGCACCACATGAAGGGGTGAAAATACGATTGTAAGGGATGGCCATGACTTCTGTAATGACAGAAGTCGCAACAAACAGTTGTGAGTTGGCAGCTTTTTTTGTTTGGTGATTATGTTGGGAGAAGAGGTTTCTTTAGAGTGGGAGAGAGGTGCTGGGTAGTGGCTGTAGTTCAGTATTTTAATTATATTTGTGCTAGTGCTAGGGCAGTATATGGGCATGCGATGAAGCGTCTGCACAGACAGAAAATACAAGGAATTGGAGGCACCAATAGGTGGTGGTAGGTACAATCGGACTCTTAGGATATGCTGTCCAAATAACTCCAGGGATTATTTTGAGAAGTACCATACGTACATGCATTTCTGAGCCTTTTCAAGTTTGAAATTGCATTACTGTGGCTTTGGTTTGTATATACAAACAGTGAGACGTTTATTCTTAGTATTAAAGCTTCCAAGTCAAGCCAGAAGGGAAACAATTGGAGTGAAAGATAGAAGGTTGAAGTGGTTCATTCACAGCTTCTCCCAAGAGGGGGACCCAAGAGAGGGAAAGGAACCTCAGGACTTTTCTTCCCCCCACAGCAGCATCTTCTCATTCATTTCTTGATTGAGGCCAGCAAGTGGGTTGTATTTAAAAACGCATTTTGGTTATCCGGGAGAAGTTGTCAATGTTTTGGTTGCTGAAGAAACAGGGCAATCTGTATTCTGCTGTGTGAAAACAGTATGTGCCTGTCTTTGCTGATGTAATTTACACTTATTGAATAATAGAAAGTAACCTTTGGTCAGCATGTCTAGTATGTTTTGGGGATGAGTAAGCAGTTGTTTGTCACAGCTTTTGTAGCATCTGTTAAGTAGAATTGATTGACTTTTACAGGGCAGAGCATGGAGAAGTTACAGTAACGGCATTGTTTGTTTTAGATTTACAGCGTCAATATGATTTTTAGCGAAGTGTTTCAAAGTAGTGATCGATAGGTCCTTACAAAAGCTTTAACTCTTCTCATTGGGTTTTACTGGCCGTGACAGACACGCGTCTGTCTCCTGGTGGCTGAACAAAGCTGAGAGTGACTCTGTGCACTCAGAATCTCAGCCACGGACAGCGGGGGAGCATCAGCAAGGGATCAGCAAGATCTGCTGTCTTGTTGCTGTTGGCTTCTTGAGGGCTGGGTCCGCAAGCAAGTGCGTTGCCAGAGAAGGTGCTCACACTGGAGATGCATCTGCTTGTTGTAGAAAAGGTTCCCCGGGCTGCCCTCCGCTTGGAGCAAGTTCTAAGAAATGGGGCTTGCAGCACTCTAACCTAAGTGTGACAGAGGCAACGTGCACGTGCCACTAAGTGTGTAAGGGTTAGGTAATTAGATTACTCTGTCAGCAGGCGTGGTTGTCTTCAGAGGCTACAGAAAGCACTGTCTCTAGAGACGCTCTGTTGACGCTGATCTGTTGCCCCAGGAGAGGCTATGATGAGTGTTGACCACACTCAGGCAGCATGCTGCACTGGTGGTACAGAGCTCTGGTTGCAGCTCTGTGAGTCTGAGTTACCAAACGCAAAGTATGTAGCGTTAGCCTACTGATAACAGTAGCTGTTACAGGATTCGGTAGCAAGGAATTACAGTCCTGGGTGGATCTGTGCAGCCTCTGGAGAAGTCCACTAAAATCACATTACTAGCAGTGCCTGATCAAGCTTTTAGGAAGAGTAAGCATGCTTTCCTTTGATACCTTGGACTGACAAAGTGGTATGGATGCTATATTCACATATTTTAATTACAAATTACGAATCACAAGAGGATTCCTAAATCAATGATGATGAAACAATCAAATTTCCATGTTCATCATGCTTAAGAATTTTGCTTTTGAGAAATCCATTTTAAATCTGTTTAGATTTTTGCTGTGTTTAGTAAAAATTTGAATGCAGTTTTGGATAGAAAAGGATCCCACAAATCTGTAACTGATCTGAGATATGGCTGGGAGGAGAAGTCCAGCTAAATGAGTTTAGAGTAGGTGTGAGATGCAAGTGTTTTACCTTGTATCCCTCAACGAATAAAAGTTCATGTCTAAACCTAAGGAGACCGTGTTCTCTGTGGACATCTTTCCACCAAGATGAATTGGTTTGGCATTTATAGCCTAAAAATAATGTGATAATCAGAAATGTTTTCTTAGGAGTTGCTAAAGATAAAGACATCTCTGGTTCAACACTAATCTTAAGAAGTTAAAACGTCTAACCTTAAAGCCAGTTTTTAAGTACTAAGATGGGTTTATCTGTGTAATTAAGAGACAAATTGTCTTATAAAAGAACAAAACACAGAGTGTTTTTAATAATGGTGTGAAAATATGAAGTTGTAAATAACTTTAAATATAAATATATCTCTGTATTTTTGTTTAGTGTTGTTTTTTATAATCTACTCCCCTGAAAATTGTGTAGTAACAACATAACAGGGTTGAAAGTGGGAGGATAGTAGATGGATACACTGAAAGCTTCCACTGATCTTCACCATGCTTTCCCTGGCATAGTAGGAGTGGATCTTGTAGGTATTTATTTTTAGCCCATCTTGGCTATGAAAAGAGTTATTTGCATTTTTCTAGTTTAAAGGACTTAAAACTATCAAAACATATTTGCAGTATCTTATAATCATTGTTCTACTACTTAGCAAAATACTCTTCTATGAAATTAAATGAGATATTCCTTAACTAAAGAGATTTCAATATGAGAAATCTCATGATACTCAGGGTTTGTAGCTAGAAGGTTATTTCAAAAACTGATTTTCAACTGAATTTAAATAGCTATCTAGTATTATGGGTTTTGGTGCTGAAGAGAGGGAATGGATGTAACATTTAAGCATCCAAGGATCAAACAGATCAGCAGCTTAGTTCAAACCTTTCAGCTTGGTTCCTGGAGGGGAGTCACGTGCATGAACAAGTCTCCAAACAGCAAATCTGGGCAGCAAACTCGTCTTCTGTCTTTGTGTCCTTGTTCGTGCCCTTTTGGATAGGCAAGGCAAGCACCTATCCCAATGTGACTTCTAAGGAATTACTAATTTTTCTCTTGTAATGGCCCAGAGAAATCTAGGCAGTGCGAGAGATTAAGACACCAAGTCATCTGTAACTTTTTTTTTTTTTTTTTGGTAGAAGGAGACAACTGTGTCAATTCTAGCAAATCTTTCTTCCCAATGTCCTTTATTATGCTGTGAGGCTTGCTACTTGTTGCTCTTGACTCATGAAATAATGAAGACACATATACTGTAGGTCTGTTTAAATTTAGGAGAAACAGACTAAAGTTTTGGATCACCCAGGATTCAGAGAAGATGATACTGTTTTTAAAATGAGAGTGTTCCCATCTGCAGAGAGGAATCACAAAACAGTTTTACATTAGGCATGATTCCATCAAAGAGTTTTACGTTTGCTCCACTGTCCCTTTCAGAAGCCAAGATCATAGTAAGTGCTATATGTCTCTAGTTTCTACAGAGCATCAGCATTTCCATCAATGATTGTATACAAATATATTTTTTATCCTCAAGTGTTAAGAAGATAACAGCATTGTATGTCTGCTCTGAAAGATACTGTGATTTGGGCAGAATCTTGTTCTAAGGTACAGCCAGATACTGATGCCAGACTGCTTGTCTTGATCATCTTTCATCTGAAGAGCTTCAGCTATCCAGGTATCTTAACCTGGTAGGTTGTGTTATGTTTTGAATCTACATATATACAATAAGAAGGTATTTCTGATGTTTTCCAAATGTATCCCCGGTTCCTACATGAAATTTAAGACTCTGCAGAAATTTGACAACTACATTTTTTTTTTTGAACAAAATCGTGATGTTTGTGTAGCACTGAAGACAGGCATCAAAAATATGTGTGGCTATCAGTAAAGAACTTTAGGAAGAGATGGTTATACAGTGGCTGTGTTCCTTGACTCTACAAAGTAAAGTAGTTTTGTGATTGTCGTAGACACTCTATGTGTTTACATCTTTATTTTCGACCTCATATAGAAGAATATGAAGAATATCTTGATGTTTGAAATCCAGTTTGTTTTTTCACAGGACCAGAAAACAATACTGCTTTCTGTCTTCTGTTGTCTGTAGTGGTGGTTAATGCATGGCTCCAATGTAGAAAACATGGAGTATGATTAAGAGAGGATTTCTTCAGTTAATCCACACAGTCACCAACTCAGCAACAATGTCATTCCAGAGGTTTAACCCGCACTTTTTCTTGGGCTCTTTCTTTTTCACCACTTGTCACACCCTGTTTGGAAGGTTATAGACATGAGCTTGTCAAAGAAGGTATTTTTGTATTAATTGGTTTTGCTTTCCTAATTAAAGGCTCTCAGTATACAAGTATCTTTCCCTCTCCTCTCATTTGATGGAATTCTTTGTATTATAACCTCGTGTTTGGATTCTATATTTATTTTTCAGATGGTTGCATTAGCAATACTTATTTCTACTCTTTGCCATACCTGTGACAGATGAAGTGTTGTGCATACTTTACAGTTGGTATATCTTAATTATGGTTTAAATTTTAGAAGTTACTGGATTTGGAAGAATTATCTGAAAGGACAAAATAGGAGGTGGAGTCAAGTGGAAGTGTCTCCTCATCAACTCTGCAGTCAGCCTCCATTGCTCTGAGTGCAAGGCAACCCAGCTGTGAGGATTGCTGGCCACACTCTCATCAGAGAGAGAGAGAGAGAGAGAGTGGGAGAAAATTAGCAAGACAAAATTCCTCTCTATCAATCCTATCCTTACACAAATTCAGACTTCTGAGTTCCCATACGTGAGAGTGTAACTTAATTTCCAAATTACATGATGAAAGCACATCTGTCCCAAAATTAATACCTCTTGAGAATATCATAATTGTATATACTGAAAATAATTAGTATCTGTAATTTGCAAGTCATAAATGTCTAATTTTTAGCGAAGTTGTTTGTTTCCATTTAAGATAAATTCTCAATTTAATATCCAAAGCAACATTCGAATATACTACAAAGGGGACAGAATTCTTTAAAAATAAAGAACCACTTTGCCCCTTAAAAGATCCAAACAACAAAATGGGTTATACTTAAGTCTTTTGCAGAATACGACAGTACATTTTTGCAATAATGTTATAATTCATATAATAATTTTTGTTGAATAATGTGGTTTTTTCCCCCTCTGATTGAAGTGGATCTTGCAGGAGAATGGGAGGTACCAGATAACTGATTCATATGACCATCTACCAAGTACAAAGACTGAAAATAAATATTTTTTACCAAATTAAAACTCGATCTTCATGTGCATGTATGCGCATACACAGTGGCAATAAAAAGATTAGTGTAGCTATTTAAAATATTAGATTGTCTTCTAGCAGTTCATGCAGTGATGGTGGTGCTTTTTAACACTATCTGCATTTCTCTGTATGTTTTTATGCTTGTTTAAAGGAATCAGGTAATCAGCTTTCCCCTTCCTCCTCTTTGTCTGTCATTTCTTCCGTTTGTGACAGGGGATCAGCATTTATAGTGTCTTGTTCCTTTAATAGGAGCATCTTTTAGGGATCTTTAGGTTTTTGTTTTCTTTTTAATCCAATCAGTGAAGTAGGCATAGTGATGGAAACTGCAGTGTGATATGGTTCTTGTGATAGCTTCCTGGCTGGGTAAAAATGACATAGTTTTAGGACAAAACAGCTGTAGTTGTAGGATTAAACACTCCTACTTCTCCAAGTAAAAGAGATGGGAACACTTTATGAGGAAATAATTATTCAAAATCCTATATATTCTGACTTTGGAGATTTCCCAACAGGAGTGGGTCAAGCATCTTAAAAACTTAAAATTAACAACAACAAAAAAAGGCTACATAGTTTTCTAGAGAGTCCTTTTCTGAATGCCTTGATGAGGCTAGTGGCAAGATGCTGGTCAGTCAGTAATGGGATGTTATTTAGAAAGATTCTGTTCGAGGAGAGCCTGAGATCATTGTCAAAATAAGGAAAATGATCTAGGATTTTGGAGGCTTTCATAGTAAGACGGTCACCGAGTTGCTACGTAAATTAAAATGCTGCTTTTCTAGACATCTCTGCAGACAGGAGTGATGCCAGCCTCGTAACCCAGGCCTAGTCGCTCGTGCCTGGGTCAGGGTGGTTACAGGAGGCAAGTTTCTGTGCAGAGGAGACATGGAGACGGAATTATTCCCGCCTCCTTTCTCCACTCCCAGCTTAATGCTGGGTAACTTTGTAAACAGATGGATACAGGAGGGGAGGATCTGTCTTGGTGCTCCTGGCCACAAATCCTTCCACTTCTTTATTTTCACATCCAGTCTTTATTTTCTAGAAGAGAAAAAAAATAGATGACTTTCTCAAAGTAAAAAACCAAGTTAATGAAAGACAGAGTGCGAGGTGGATGTCTCACTATCTGTGATAGTCCCTTCAGGTGGTTTTACTTACTTATGTATTTACTTGCTTATTCTAATAGCCTTGGTAGTCTTTTTTCTTCCTTTTTTTTTTTTTTTTCCTAGTACATTCCAACTATGCCTGAATAGGAATATTAATAAATAAGATTTTCTTTTTATGCTTCTTTACATTTCTAAGCTTACTGGTAATGCCTATGAAAATAATTTAATCCTTTCACTTAAGAATGGGCGTGCTGGAGCATTCTCCAACTCGGAGGTTATGGAGTAGACCTTTAAAAACACAATTTCTAGTGGTTAGAAACAGTATAAGCTCTAAAGCGTGCACCAAAAACTGAAGAACAGGAGATCTATGAGTGTAGGAAGAACTGCAAGAATCTGGTCCTGCTTCTGATCTTGCATACCGTGTATGAGATGAGAGAGTCTGGAGAGTTCCAGCACCAGGGAATTTTCTGGAAGAGAGCAGCTGTGGTTGGGGACTAATCTGCTCATCTCCATTAGCAAGAGGGACCCACAAGAAGTGTCGGATCCCTTACCCTCTGTAGCTGGGCAGTGAACTGCGCCTGGAGCCTCGGGCTGTCACTTTATGTAGAACATTTAATACCTTCAGATCTGACTGCAGAGTGCTTAAAAGCTGGATTAAGACTCTTTAAATTTAAACTTGGATTTCTTAGTTTAGGAAATAGTTTTGTTTAGTATTCTTCAGTGCTTGTGACTGAAAATAAGTGATCTAGGAAGTGGGATGAGAAAATGACAGCATTGCAGCTTATTTGATCACAAGAATTAGGTTCACACATAACTGCATGCTGTTGACTAAACAAAAGAAGATGCTTTTGGACTGCCTTTTAATCCTTTACTGAAATATTAACTTTACTTGCATTACTCATAGATACTTCAGGTGTTTGTTTGTAGGTGATCTTAAAAAGGGTGCTAAAATAATGATCTAACTTAAGGTTTTTTAAAAAACCTTATCTTGTTTGTCATTTGTTATTTTGACAATTCAGCTCTGGGGCAAGAAAACCAAAAAGTCAATCATGAGCTATGAATTCACAAGAGGAAACAAATGGCTTTGTTTTCTGGACAGGAGAGAAACTGTACAATGGCACCCTTTGAAAGTCAGTAGAAATGTGAAAGCGTTACGCTTAGCATACCGGGCTGGACTTCTCGAGCAAAAGTCCATCGGAGTAAAACATGCGCTAGTGGGACAAGACCATCTCGCCTCTATGAGATACCGGCATGCTTAGACCATACGTGTTGCTTTTGAAGCTTTCTTCCATGTTTTTTCCTAGAGGTAAATAAGTTTCTTTGTTTCCTTTTTTGTTTGTTTGTTTTTGTTTTGTTTTTCAAACTGAAAACTCAGTAAAGGTCTTCCATACCTTTATATCAGCACCTCATTAACTTTCTTCACAATTTTTTTCTCCCCCCTGGTGTCAAAACCATGTGTCCTACACTGCTTAATAATTGACTGTATTCTCAAGCATTCAGTGCTCTCTAGCATTAGTATTTCATTCATATGGATAATGTTAGAAAAAAATCTGAATTTTAGAAAACTTTCTGATTATGTAGGACTAAGTAGTTAAATGGGGAGGAAATCCCTACAATATAAGACTCTTTCTTGAACTGGTGAAGGGAAAATTAAAGGCATGCTTTCCAATGAAGTCTTAATTCATACTGACAGGTTAGTTTTTATGGGGAAATGCTTCTTACTGCTGAATTAGGTTGTTGTGCACACTTGGTTGTGTTGTTGTATTTGCTTGTGCCTAAAGGAGGGTGTATATGGTAGTACCTGTGTGTGTGGGGGGTGTGTGTTTGTTTTGTTTATTAGTTGTTGGCTACTTCTTCAGAGAGCTTTGGGGCCGTCATCTCATATTTAATTGCCTTTACATCTTTTGCAAGAGAGAGACAAGAATGTTCTTTTCTTGGACTTAACAGTTTGGGCAATTTTCCATAATCCAGTAAATACAAATTGTACCCTGATTATCCATCTATGTCTGTCAAGCAGATTTTAATGGATGAATGAATGAGTCAAATCCTATGCATGGCAATATACAAATGTGCAAAATATGGGTCTAATTACAAGGCTGCTAAATTTACACAAGGTCAGGTAAACAAGGCACTGTGTAATGATTATTAATTGTTAATAATGCCTTTGGGAAAACATATTTCTCCTCTCAACACCTAGCACTTGTGCCTTTTCAGTTTTCTGAAGCAGCCAAATTGATCACCTATCAGAAAAGACAAAAGACATCCTTTTCTCCAATCTTTCTGCTACCCCAGCTCCATAATTGTGTACTAATTATTTCTGAGTAGTGAGAAAAATAACATGTATTTTCAATATGTTCTGAAAAATGAAAGTACATTCAACAGTCATGCATTAAGCTTCTACAGAAGAAAATTTATGAACAGTTTCATTAACAGAAAACCTTTTTTTCCTCTTCAGATAATACTAAGAGCCTAGAAATTCCTAGTTCTTACAGTCTATCAGCAATTTTCATATAAGTGTGGGGTTTTTTTTTCTTATTTCATAGTTACTATTTGAAAACTATTCTCAAAATTTCAGAATTACTCTGTCTCTCCCACCTTCCCTCTCCTTTCCCCCTCATCCACTTAGCCTTTAAACCTGTCTACCTCTCTTCTCTTGCTTCTTTGGTCTGCTGTATGTGGTAAGATCCTGTGAGGGTGAAAGAAAACAAAGCAATTTTCACAGCAAAAGAAAAATTTAAAACGGGAAATCTGAGTTTCCGCTGGGAACAACCTGCCTGCTCCATCGCAGTTTTATGCTTGCTACTCTAATGCCAGCTGGAATTAGTAAATAAAAATGGACCTTCTTTGCTAGTTGTATTAAGTTAGTTTAGGTAGAGGTGGGATGGCAAAGGTTGCAGGTAGAAAAATATCAAAGTACATATTTGTCATTTTAGCGAAAATTTTCTGTCTTTAATTTTTAAGTAGATGTTCTAACGATGCAAGCTGTTCATCTGTAGTTCCCCTTCAACAATATTGCTTTCTAATAGCACTACTGGAATCATAAAAGAACAAGTTCTGAAGTAAAACAAATTCAAGCTTCATGGAGAATCAGGAAAGTAGTTGGTCCTTATGTGTGTTTGATAGGCCTTTGCAGTCCCAGACCGTGGACTGATGAAGTGTTAACCGATGAACGGAGGGTTAAGGAAGGGGGTTTGCCTGGTGTAGTGTCATCTCTGGCATGAACTGGAATCAAATGATGGTTGATTCAAGGAACAACATAAGAGGAATTTTTCAGAATAATTTTTTCTGCAGTAGACATAAGTTCGCAGTTAGTGGCTGGCTTTTCCTGATAAAACTGGTAGTATTTTCATCTGTATGAATACATAGATCTTCCGTAGATACAACTGCTGTGGCAAGGCGTTCCTAAAGCTCTTTTATATAATGTTTAAAATATTTCTGTGCTTCACTGCTGTGGTTTTATCATCTTTTCAGCTTCACTGAAGTTCTATTTTGAATTGCAGAGAAAGGTAAACAAAACACCGAATTTATTGCCTATATACTTGACTATACACATTTTTAGCTTTCTCTTTGTCAACTTCTATTTTCTGTTATCTTTCTGGTTTGCCTTTTGTTCCCCTTTTATTATTTATCTTATTATGCCTTCTTTTTGCAAAAACACTTGTGACAAAACCAAATGTCAAGAGACCTTGTTGGTGGAAATTCTGTTTTTGGTCTGTATATGAAGGCCACGGCTACCTAAAAAAAATCCTTACCACCTTTCTGAATGTTTCAGTGTAGTATTTCTCAAGGTGAATTTGTTTAACAGTGCAGATCATTATATTAAAGTTGTGACAACTTTGGCTGATAGATTAGCTCATTAAACGTCTATTGGCTTCTATTAAGACTGGTAATATGTAATTAAAATGTTCCTTTCAACTAGTCTAAATTTATCTTTTTTCATAATATATATACTTTTTGTAATATACTTAAGGACCTCTCAGTCTTTCTTTATTTTCAAATATTAGTCAAAAGTACTGTTATTTGGCTGTGTCTGCTACGTATATAACCATTTAAAAATATATTGTATCATGCTTTTTTGTGTCTGTAGAAGTGTTTTTGTTGACGCTCAGCAATGGTTTCTGTTGGTTTCTTTTATCTGTTTTTTAGTGATGTGCCCGGGATTGCAGACAGCATTTCAAGCAAGGCCTTATTGCTGCTTTTATCCAGAGAAACGGTTACTTTTAGTCTTTTGTTCATTTTTTTCCTGCTTCTTTCATCTCATTCACTTTTGCTTTTGATTAGTGTATTATTTCAGCATAATTTTTGCCTTTCAGCTTCAGGCTCTCACTGCGAGCTAACATTTATCATTCCCACATCTCTGCTTCCTCCCTCCCCAGTATGGCTAATATTATCACTACTGGCTCTTATATTTGTGCCTTTTTTCTTTTTTTTTCTCTCCTTTTTTCCCTTCCCCCCAACTTTGTTTTTGGCTGTTATGTTTCCTGCATTTTTACCCCTGTTTTCTGCTCTTCGCGAACCTCTTCACCAATTTGTTTGTCACCTGAACAGTTTTGGATTTGGGTTTCTAGCAGAAAGCCTGGGGGGTATAAGCAGAGCCTTCCCTGCTTAGCAGAGGCTGAACTTCTGCATCTGCCAACAGAAGGACCTCTCAGTTCTGATATGTGTTTTCTCCTACGTCAGTGTTGCAGTCAGTCTGGATTCTTGCTACCAAATTGAGTTTGTTTAGGTCAAGTTGACCTTCATCTGAGATCCCAGAACAGAAGTTTTATTTATTTAATTATTTTTTTCAGGCCTCTGAATTTTGCTTTTCTAATATTTCTCTGTGTAAAATGAAGCTAAGATCAGCTGGCAGACTCTGTTTAGCTTACTTTTGTTACTTTCTGCAAATTATTTATATGGTCTCTCTCTTCAGTCTTTAAAGAATTCTTCCTCTGAGCATTTGCATATACCCAGGCTCACTTGTTAGTTCAAAATTGCTCTTTGTTTTACAAATGTGGAACTACAGGCAAAAGAAAATGTGACTATGTTACTAGTTTGCTTGGACTAGACGTGGGACAATTTTTGGTTGAATGTGGGGATTTGGGTGTAGGGCTTTTTGTTCGTGTGCTTGACTACCATTAGAAGGTAAATGGTCTATTGTTATTGGGTGTTTTTTATTTCCTATCAACTTCTGTGCATATTGATAAGTTCAGTCTGTTTTGCAAACACTTACAAATGCTATAATACATTTTCCCATATCTCCCTTCTCAATTTTTTACTGTTATTGATTGAAGATTCAATTGAGAAATGTTTAGAACCCTGCTTTCTGTGGTAATCATAGAAGTCAGTGGGAAGACAAGAAAATTGTATTGAAAGAAATTGTGTGCGTGTGTTTTGTGTTTCAGCATAGATTATCTCTGCCAAAATAATAGCTGTCATTTTGTTCTTGTTATATTAGTGGCCTATAGCTTAGTGCTACCCCTTTTGCCTTGCTTTTGTCCATTTGACTACTTGGGAGTAGGAAAAAAATTTGTGAAGGGCCGTAATTTGGGGGGCTTTATTATGCTAATAAAATCAATATTTTGTTATCTGTTTAAATTAAATATTCCAAGATGGTGACCCCACTCCGCCCTGGTATCAAAGCTGCAGCCCTTAACATTCAGTGACTTTGAAACTTGAGTTCTGCTTAGAATTTCATGTCATGCCTGTCGCAAGAGAAAAAGATGGAAAATGTATACGCTGAGCCTATAGGACTTCCTGCAGTGCTTATTAATCCTTTATGGATCATTTGAAATGTTTCTAGTTTATTTAAGCTTTGCTGCTTGTATCAGATTGTTCCTACAAAAAAAAGGAAAAAGTGATCATGCTTTGAATTTTTAAAAATGATCTCACTTTCAAGCAAAAGCACTTTTATGCTCCATTAGAGTTGAATTTGCCAAACTCTTACATCGCATTAACACAAGCTTTACTGGATAGATAAACGTGTTGTTCACAGACTGACTAGAACTTTACCAAACTGCATATTAAAATTTTGTCATCTTAGGCTTCTTGTCCTGACTCTTTCCTTCATGCAAATAGAGGAGAGACACAAAATTATTCCATTAACGAGTGATGTAGTATAGTTTTAATCTTTTAACAGGATGTACAACAGAAAAATAAAACGTAATTTTTCAGTGTAAGACCAGAGAGTCTGTTACAGTCCAGAGGAATGCGCCGTCTCTCTTTCATGAGGAAATATTCGGAGTTTCCATACATAATTACGGATCTGTTTTCTCTGCCTTGCTACCGTTTCTCTACTAGTTGCTAGAGCTGTAGAAGCGTTATGGTTTCTGGTTCGCATGCCTCGGACCCACAGGCAAGAGACTGAAATTCTCAGTAAACTTACCTTGGTAGCAAATGAAGGCCCAGACTGAAATCCGCTAGTTTATGAGTCATCTTGCCGTTGAATTCTCTGCACTTTGCAAGAATGCAGAGGCAAGTAGATCCCTTTGCAGGACTGAGGGGAAGGTTTTCATGTATTTTCTGTCGTGGTTTAATAAATCAGCGTGTGTGCATATGACTGGTATATCTGATGGAGCCTTAGAAGGAAATTTGTTTTTCTCTG
Organism: Eudromia elegans; assembly: GCA_003342815.1. Lineage (NCBI taxonomy): Eukaryota > Metazoa > Chordata > Aves > Tinamiformes > Tinamidae > Eudromia > Eudromia elegans. The sequence goes on along the minus strand of PTEX01000129.1, from coordinate 566,554 downwards.
GAAACATAGTCTGAATCTGAATTGTTCTAGCCGTATACTTTTGTTTTCTTGCCACCTTCCCCATCCCTTGACCTCTTTCATTTGAGTGTTGCGCTGTCTTCACAAGCCCTGATAAATTAATCATGGCTGAGTTGTGCTGAAGCTGCTGAAGCTGCTTTAAAAGGTAAAACCCTCAAAATGCTCTAACGTGAAGGAAAGTATCATTTCATGCTTACATGCTGCATAAGATCCTGTCTTAGAACAGTCATCCATTTTGAAATAGGAGAGAGGTGTTTAATTCTCCAAGGTCAGAAGTAACTTTTCAGAGGAGTCAAGATAGATTATACTTGTTAAATATTGGATAATAAAGGGCTGTCATAAATATCGTCATTTTTCCTCTTTAAAAAGAACATTTTCTTCCTTAAGTTGCATAAGTTACATATTCTCATATACATACACACACATATATATATATATATATATATAAAAGTGGTATAGCATTCTTTTCCTGTAATACTTAGGCTATTGGAGTGGGCTAAGACGGTCTTTGATCACATGTTCCTGATCATACTGAGTGAGAAGAGAGAATCTACTAGAACATTCCTGATATTCTTCCGGTTTAGCTCTTGGACTAAACCAGGTGAGGCAGCCCAGAGACTTGCTGTTGATAGTGTGGGATGGCCTGGGAAAGGAGGGATGCTCTGGGGCTTTTTTCCTCATCCTTGACCTTCTCTTTGTTTTCCCTTTTCTATTGATACACAGCTCTGGTACATCAAATGATTATTTAATTATTGGATGATTATTGAGCATATTTCATAGGGATTTCTTTAGTTGTGCTAAAGGTGCTTTACTGTTCTGGTTTTGTTTCCCCCCACCATGCCCAGAAGCAGTACATGGGTAATATTTTGGTTGTATTAGTTGATTGTTTCTCTCGTAAGTGGTTCTGTCATCATTCAGTGTCAGATTTTAGCTCATTTCTCATCTCCTATCTCCTAGGCTGCTGTCTCCAATGTGGACACGTCTCGAAGGTGGAGATACCAATTCTTTCTGTGTTCCTCAGACAGCGTATAATAGTTACTGCTATCCTGCAGCTGACCAGTGGGCGTTCATCAGCACTGAACTTATTTCATGGAACAAAAAACATTATGAATTAACATTCACTGAAATGACTTTCCAAGGCAAAGATTTCGTTTCCATTATCTGTTCCCTAGGGCTGTCCTGAAAGTGACTCACTGTAACCATCCGACATCAAATAATTTTTACTACCTCTGCATGCATTACACTCAGGAGACTGTGGCAAGCCAGATAAATGCTGGGAATTGTTCTGTTCCTTATGTTGATATCAGTCACACTAACCAGTATGGCCACCCACTCACTGTTCTTAACAGCTGGCTTAGGTTGTATCAAAAAAACAACAGAAAAGAAAAGGCTTGCCTCTATGCACAGCTGAAATTATTACCAAACAAAAGCTATCATAGAATCGTAGAGGAGTTTAGGGGCCTCTGGATGCTACCTGGACCCATTCCTTTCTTTAGTCAGACTTCAAAGTTAAATCAGATTGCCTAGGACCTTGTCCAGCCACACTTTTAGTGGAGGTGCTGTGTCCAAGATGGATGTGCCACAGCCCCTTGGGCTAACCTGTTTGGCCATTCTCATCGCTTAAGCAAAGCAAAACAAAAAAAATCCTGATACCTAATGATCACTTCTGCTGCAACTTGTATCTGTTGTCTCTTGCTTATTCACTGTGCATCTCAGAGAAGAGTCTGGCTCTGCCCTTTCTGCAGCCTTTCACTTGGTAGTTGGAAACAACCATAATATGTGGTTTTATTCTTTTTAAGCCTTCAGTTTTCACAGCTTCTCCACGTGTGTCCTTTGTTCTAGACCCCTGACCATCTAGGTGGCCCTCCCCTGGACTCACTGCAGTTTGTCAATGGACTCCTTTTTGTTTTTTTACTGGAGAGCCTAAAACTGGAGACTGCGGTCCCGGGTCTCTCCTGGTTTGCCATAAGGGCTCACTGCTACCTAATACGTTGTCCATTAGGACGGTGTTCTGCAAAGCTGTTTCTCATCTAGTCAGTGCCCAGCTCGTGCTGGTACATGAGGTTATTCCGCCCCGGATGCAGGGCTTTGCATCGCCTTTGTTACATTCCAAGGTTCTTACTAGCTCATTTCTTCAGCTGGTTAAGGTTCTTTGGAGTAGTATCCACCTTCTCGAGCACCCAAAGCACCGTTGCTTCAATTGGTGCTGTGTGTGCCCTTACTGAGGAAGCATTTCGCTTCATTGTCTGTAATGAAGAAAATTGTCCTCAGCGTCAGCTGCTGAGGAATGCTACTTATTAGTGGTTGCTGTTTAAAATCTGTATAGTGTAAGGGTCTGTAGGAGACCAGACGCCTTGCTAAGGTCAAGGTAATGGGCATCCATTCCTCTCTCCTCACTGAATGGAGTTACTGAGGATGGTTAGCTCCGTTTATCTTTGGTCCAACTTGCTGTTCCCAATGACCTTCTTGTCCTTAATGTGTCTGGACGTGACACGTTTGAGGAGGATTTGCTCCATAAGCTTCCTGGGCTCTGAGGTGAGGCTACTTAAGGGCAGTGTGAGGGCCTCATGCGGCTGCTGAGAGTTTCCTTCCCACTGCCTATGCTGTGACTTCTCTCCTGGCTTTGGTCACCATGCCCAAAGGAGCTAGCTGAAAGCTTTCCTCACTGGCTTAGCAAGCCTTACAGAAAAGAGGCTCTCGTCTCACTTTGGCAAACAGGTCTTGCCTGTTCCCACCAGAACTTGTTCCTCACATAGCCATGGAAGCCAAATTCCTGCCTTTTAGGTCGCGTATAGAACCATGCATGGGCCTCAGGATGCGTCTGCTCCTACTAGAGCCTTTCCCTATGCTGATGGCAAGATTTATGCTGTGCTGTGCAAAGGTTTTCAGTGATATTAAAACATCAGCTGACTTTGAGACGGTGCTTAATCGAGAAGTTCTGTCTTCTGTAAATTAAACGCATACAGTTTTGTCATGAGTGCACTTAATCTAAATATTAGAATGTTTATAACAATCAAAAGAGTAAGAACTTAACTAGCCCTCCTATTAGCAATAATGAGACAAAAAGTACTCTGTTTCTGAGATGAAACTGGATAAATGAAGTGGTTGCCAACAGTAGTACAGAACTCTCTCAGTGATTTTCATCCTGTTTTTAAGTCTGACTCCCTGTGTAATTAGTCCATTCATTTTTCTCATGATTATTCCCAGTTTTGGTTAAACTGAATTTTTTAGAATGTAAGTGGTCTTGATTTGAAGTTGATGAGAAAAGTAAAAATTCTTATCTCCTTTGCTAGTATGTTGAATTGGTTGATCGTCTGCAGAGTGCCGTATTTCCAAATTAAATTTGTCTGTCTTCATTTTCTAACTGCTCATACTGCCCCTTAGTTCTCTAGATTTAAGTAGCCTGTGTTTCCTGTTCCTTTCTCCCCAGGAGTATACATTTTGATCAAGTCACCTCTCAGTCTTCTTTTTTGATAAATAAAAGAGACTTTGTTCACATGGTCTGGCTCTGTTGCACATTTTTGCAAGGTTGTTTATGAAGCCTTATGTGTTTATAATTTAAACATTGTTTATAGCTCTTTACTGTACCAATTACTCCTCAGCTTTTTAAAAAATTACCACCAGATGTGTTTCAGTGTCATTCTTGCTAATCAATCTTTGCAGAAAATCAGCTCGGTACTCGTGCACAGTACTTGAGTATAGAATCTCTATCCTTGTTCTGTCTGCATTGAGATCTTAGGTTGGATTGCTTGCCTGCTGTGACACCTTTACTGGTGATATATTCTGGGATACAGTATCCCTGTTCTGTAGGGTGTGAACTTTATTCCCTGATTCCCTAGTTTCTGCTTGGCTGTACTAAAACATATTTTGGTCTGAGTGAGCAGAGTTTGCCAAAACAGTTTCCTCTATCGACTGTTTTATCGTCATGTTATCTTTAAACTTCATCTGAACTGATTTTCTCCTCTCTCCTTCTAGTTACTGATACAAATGTCACAAAGAGTTGAGTGTAACCTTTCTTTTGTGATACTTTACTCTCTCTCTCTCCATCTGGGCAGATACTTTCTTGCCTGTTATCATTTGATGTCCTATGGACAGCTGATTTTGAGACATTTCAACTTCCAGTTCTTAATCAATATTATATGTACTTTATTAACACAGTGTAATGCCAATTCTATTGTAGTATATTTTGGAAGTAAATCTAACATCATGTACGAGGTTAACTTTAATACCTCTGGTTTTGTCCAAACTTGTGATCAAGAAATGTCATGTTTGGTTGAGACTGTTCTGTGTAAAACCATATGGACCAATGTTAATTACATTCCTGTGCTTTTAATTTTTCGTCACATTAAGTCCCTAAGAGCGCGTCTGTTTTAACACCAGGCCACTTGCGTGGATATTTAAATGGATCATAGAATTATTATGGTTGGAAAAGACTTTCATCACCCTGGTTTGTGTGTTTAAATATTACAATAGTCATGTGCTTGCAGATCTGTGAGCTTCAGTCTTTTGAGGTAGCTTTAGCTATGAGGTCCAGCAGATCCAACAGATCATCTTGGTCAGCTCTTTATAGGAATCCATTGACCTGAAATCTGTTCAATATTTTATTAAAATAAAGAAATTAAGAGATACCTCAAAAGTAATTCTTCTTCTGTATTTTTTACCAGAATACTGTTATGGTCTTTCACAATGCAGAAAAAATTTACACTTCTCCGTCTTCTATGTTGTTAACAATTCTGTTATTTTTAAGTTAGAGACTTAGCTTGTGTTTTCACCGATGTCTGTCTTATTTTTGCTTATCAGTTTTCTTTTTTAGAAAAACCGTGACTTATGTTGACAGCTGTTTACCTTCAGCCTCCATTTCTTATAAATCTACTTCATGTATTTCACTGACTTAAAACTTTCTTGTAATTTTCTTAACCTTGTGAAAAATGGCTTTTTGGAAGCAACAAGGATATAGGTGATTGGTGTACTGCTCATGTAAAATATAATCAAGTCATAAGACTGGTTGCTGAGTAGTCACCAGCTTCTGATCCAATAATTTAATTTTTCTTTAACTGTCATAATGAAATCCGTTAAGTTTTCTATATCAAATATTCTCTCTAATTTTTAGAAAAGGCTATATAGTGAGATTTGGGACAACATATGTCTACCAGGAGTTCAAATCAGCAACATTTTTCTTTTCATATGAAACAGAAAATAAGTACCAAGTTACTACTTGCGCTCTCAAGAGATTGCGATTAGAAAGCTCTTTTAGGTCTTACTTATTTCTGTATTGAGCTGCTGGCCGTGGTGGTCTTGCAGGTTTCCGTAGCATGTAATCTTTAAAAAGGGAAAAGATAGTGTGCTTGACGGATTCTTTACCTTTTGTTTTTTGTCCTGTTTGTGAATCATGAATTGCATGATTTGCTACATATCTAATTTAGTAAAATTTATTCTCTGCAATAAAAATGTCCTGTTTATTTCACTTGCTGTGTCTATAACCAATACATAAATAAGAAAAACACTTTCACTTTTTTTTTTCCAGTTTAAGATGTTTATGGTTTATGTCATTTCATTTTAATGCCCGCCCAAGAGCATTGTTAGCTTAAAGCCCATTAGGTTACCCTGGCAAGTGAGTAGTCTGACAACTCTAGCGTCTAGGTAAGCTGGATCATAGAACCACAGCACAGCATGGGTTGAAGTAACCCCTGCATGTCATCTGGTCCAACCCACCACTTCAGGCAGGTCCAACTTTGATGACAGTAAACTTGAAATATCTTCAAAAGAGGGAGGTTCTAAAGCATCATCTGAGCAAAGCATACGTAGGTAAAACTGGACATGTTCTGTGTAGTCTTTTTTTCTGCTCTTGACGTGGCCCTGTCTTCACCTATTCCTCCTGAGTAGTCATAGATGGTTACTAGTTCCAAATGGTCATGTCTGTGGTTAGTACTTTTAATTAGCACTTGACTGTGAGGTTGAGTGTGCATTCCTTCCTTCCAGCCTCCTTTCTATAGGTGCCATCTTCTCTTACTGTGAAAATCCATTGAAATTTAGTGATTTTAAGCCTTTAAGAAAACTTTTTTTTTTCTTCCTGTGTATTCTAATCCAAGTCTTATATTTTAACAGTAACGCCGTAGTAAATGTTCAGCAAGATTTCTTGCAGTCAGATTTGGGGTTTTGGAAACAAGTTTCAGATCCTGGATCAGAAAGTAAGTGTCTGACATAGGATGTCAGTGACTTCTGCAGATAAGAAAAGAAAATCCTTAGTTTTAAATGGAGATGGGTCAGGATCTAGGCATGATGCATCTTCAAAAAGAAGCGTAGAGTTGATATTTGTTTAGAAAGTGTGATTGAAAGACTGAGTGAGTGAACAAAGAGGCTAGAGCCAACATGTGGGACTAGAACTACAACTCAGTGGATGTAGAGGAGACTAAGAGCAAAGAAGCAGAACTGAGCAGATGTTGCTAAATTGTTGTATTCAAATGGAGCATCCACTGATAAGACTAATACCTGGGTGAGCAAGTCAGCTTGAGATAGCATGAACGGATGCAGATAGGCTTGTAGAAGTTGAGACAGGAAAAACAAGCAATTGTATTTGTGAGTAAATGGTTTAATGGTTTGGATGGATGGATGGATAGATAGATAGATAGATAGATAGATAGATAGATAGATAGATATGGGTGCACATACAAGAAAATTCCTGCGTTATTGCCTACCTCTGCCACTGACAAATATTGACCAAAATATGTAGCTTGCAGTGCATGAAGAAATTCATTGTTACTGCTGGTTACTTTGTTAGCTCAGATAGTAAAATGTGTGCATAAGTTTAAACACTGTTTTGAAGAAATGTGGGCAGCATTTTTATTTGAGGCCAGAAACATGATCCTGGTACTTCAGTGCTGTACATTTGAAAATTTAAGGCTTAAGAAATCCTAGAATTAATACTACCTTTATCCTTACTCATGTCTACTCTGTATGTCTTACAATGTCATTATCCCATTCTCTTATTATTTTGGGGTTTTTTTTTTTGTGTGTGTGTGTGTGTGTGTTGGATTGTAGCCTTTAGGTTGGACAGCACTTACTAGGTAAGTTGCTTGATCCTGTGTGTGTTGTCCTCCTTGTTTGGTGGATGCCTTTCACTGTCCTGGGTGCCCTCTCTGAAACTTTGCCTGGGGTTATTTCTCTTTCTCGCGGAAAGCCTGGCCTGGCTCCTGCAGAACAGCTTAGCAAGGTGCTCATGGTGCAAAGGACCTGAGGTTTTGGGGTACATAGCATAGTGTATTAGTGTATCGTTTACTTCTCCAGGGGCAGCTTCTGGGGTGCCTTTGGGTATACTCGAAGCCTTCAGCAGTGAAGACCTTAAATTGCTGTGAAAATAGCCTGATCTCTCGGGAGAGCTGAAGTGACTCCTCCAGCAGCACAGCGAATCCCTGTAGCAGAGGGAACAGTATTGTTCAGCTCCCTGGGGCAGGATTCCGTTGCCTTTAGCACTTTGTTTTCATTTCTTTCATTTTACTACATACTATCCAGTGTTTATAGCATGTAGGCGTGCAGCAGTAGTCTCTGAAACCTGTTTTATCCTAATGGCAATTCAATCCTTTAATGAGAATTAAAGATGTGGTCCTTTAACTGTAGATTGATACATGATGTGCATGTGCAGGGAACTGAAAGAGGATTACGCCAGCTTCTGATTGCCTGCTTTTTGTAGCTTAATGTATTTTTCATATACTCTCTGTATGTGAACGTTTGTTGCTAAAAGGTGCCATTGAATTTTAGAGGAACTATCTGCATAGATCTGTGGGCAGAATATGGCCTATATAATTAAATATATATAAAACTTGCTAATGGTGTCTTAAAAATTAAACTCTCAGCCGTTCCATTTGTGGCATAATAAATGGTGTTTCAGCGCATAACCCATGCACCAATAATATTTTGTCAAGTTGTTTTAAAATCTAATTACTACCATGTATTGGACTACTTTCAACAAATATTTTTTTTTCTGAAGCAAAATTATTCCTCTGTATTTGTAACTTCTATTTCTGAAATGCTATATTAATTTTAATGTGATTGTAGTCCTAATTAGAGCCTATACCGTAACAATTAGGTCCTTAGAATTATAAAGGCAATTAGGAAAAATGTTAGCTGGTTTATTAAATACATCGTATTCACAAGCCAGTGTTTTAATACAGTAAGTGTTTTCTCAGGAACCACCCAGTTTGGTGATTTTTTTTTTTAAGAGTAAATTTTCCTTTTTAAGCAGTCGCTTCCCCTCTGATTTGGGGTTTTAGTCATGACACGACATAAGCTTTCATGTTTTGCTCAAGCTGCCAATGAGAGAAGTTGAGCAGTAAATAGTTTACTTAATTATCTGCTATACAACAGCTGCTAATATAGCAAAAAATGCCGTCTCATCCTTAGATCCCTTGTGAACCAGAGAGGAAAAAAAAAGGCAGATAAGATGACTGTAGCTGCCCTGTCTGCTTGGCACTCTTTTCCTCCTTGTCTCTCACTTTCAGATTTCGGCGTAATGAAGAGCAGGAGAACAATGTTCTGTAATTAAGGATTCCATTAAGTTGAAGAAAAGAGCAAATGGAGTTGTTTGTTCTCCTAGCTGCAAAAATTTGTCTGGGGGGGGGTGGTTCGCGGTGCTGCTGGAGGCAGTGAGAGAGGTGGGTGGGGAGACTAAGTCAGGGCTGTTTGTTGAATATACTGTTAAGGACTGTTACCATCCTAATTAATCAAGTTAGAAATTACAGCTGTAGTCGGTTTCCCCCCAATTCTTGTTATCAATTTTCTTCTCTTTTGAGACAAAGCAAATATAAATTTTGTGTTCATTTGTCATTCGTTCTTTGACTTCAGCATCTCTGAAAATAACAATGTAGCACAAAAGACCAGTATTTACCTAGTTGTAATGTGGGTTGCCATGGTGTTTTGCAAATTATTGCAATTATGTTCACCATGCGAGTCGCCCTTGGTAACTGGCGAAAAAACTGATAATCCTGTTTTGAACAAAAGGTCAAATTGCTGAATAGAAAGTCTTGATTAACTAAAAGATGTACAAAGTGGAATTATTTCCTACCATTCAGAAATAGTTCTTGATCGGGTTTGGGGGAGGGGGTGAGTAAGTACATCTGATTACTGAAGTACAAAGCATTGAAAGGATGTTGTCTTGAGCCTTTCATGTAGTCTTAATGGTGGCTTTTTTGTCAAATTTACCCATTTGCGGCATTGAAAGAGGCAGCTGCATTTAAGCTTGAGAGATGGTGTTTTTTCAAGAGTTCAGTGCATGGAAAGTTCTCAGCAGTATCTGCAGTTTACTATTAGACCTTGGGCTATTAAAACTGATGTGCTGCATTTGAGCCCATAGCTCTTGGTGCTTGTAAAACCCTCTGACTGATGATCTAATAAAGTGCTCTTACCGGACAATCTCTGATCAGATACTTTAGGGGAGGAAAAAAAAGAGGGAAGAAAATAACCAGAGCTCTGAAAGGAGAGAAATAGAAACAAATGGATGTACTAAAAAGTTTGCTTTTGTCAGCTGCAGTGGAAATTTTAGTAAATTCTTCATTCCCAGCTTAAACATTTATTTACCAAGGAATTGCTGTAGGAATTATTTTTCTTTACATTCAGAAAAGCAAAATTAATATGGAAAGGCGAAAATTCCTCGTAATCACCAGACCTCCGCGTTTATGTGTAAATACCTATATAGAGAACATTCCTCTCGCTGTCATGATATTCACAGCATTGTGGTGGATTCTCTGCACTTTAGAGCTGTGAATTTCCTCTCTTCCAATTTTCTCCTGCGTTGAGAGGAGCAGGCGAGGGAAGAGGCGAAGAGGATTGAGGGTGGTGTTTTGGGGTGTTTTTTCCTCAATTATTTGGGTTTTTTTGTCTTTAAGCAGCTACCCGGACGTGGGTTCTGCAAAGTTTGGCTCTGCGGCGTGAGAGCGGCGGGCGTGCGGGCGGCGGGGACGGCGCGAGTGTGTGGCTCTGCGGGCGGCATCGCGTAGCAACGCGCGGCGCAGGCGGCGCCCTTGGTGCCCCGCTCCTGTTTGCAGACTATTCACGCCGCTCGCCGCGGCCCCGGAGGATGGTCGGTTTCATTAGTGCCGTTCTCAAGGAGAAAATAATTAAACTTAAATGAACAAACATTGCTTAGCGATGCCCTAAAGTTTTCTAGCTTGAGGTGCCCCGGCTGTTGAGACTGTTTTCTCTGTCGTTACCTTTTGTTCTGTTGGGCTACTCTGAAGCTTACATATTTGTGTATGTATTTCTTTATGTGCATTATTATTTTCAGAGGTTTCAGATACGTTTTAACTCCTTGAGTGTTTAGGGATGTTCATAACCATGCTGCAAAGGTAAATGATTTCCATAAACATTTCTTTTTGTCTCTTTATTGTTGTTGTTGTTACATCCTGGAAATAGATACTAGAGCTGACTATATCTTACTGCCACGTACGTGATTAAAATTAGATATTCTTTGTGTTCCTTATTACATCTAATGTTTCGTAGAGATACCTATAAAACAGTTTGGAAAAAAAGAGCCAAGGCATATACATCTGTTTGAGGGCACGGAGGAGAGGGAGAAACCATGGAAGAAGCAGGAGAGGGGAGTGTTTTTGGCTTTCTAACCAAAGCAGAGGTGCAGATCCTGTGAAATCTTGAGTCCTTCCTGTCTGTGTTTGCTAGATTCCTTAGCAGGCAGTACCTGGCCGGACCGTGGGCTCTTTGTGCTCTGTTGGCAGACAAAGCCAAACTATTTCTGAAGCAAGGCACTGTACTGAGTTGTGACCTGCTCTGGCCTAGGAGCGTGCCTCGCTTGGAGTGGTGTGAATAGGGAGAATAGTTTGCAGAATAGACTTGAATATCCTTCTAGAGGCTTCAGTTGTCCATACAAAAATACATAAGACATCTTTCACTGATCTCTTGGTGTAATTTTCCTTTCGTAGTCATTTTAAGCATGTCTTCTCCCCATTGCTTGCATGAAATCCAATTTAGCTGCTTTGGTATTGTCCTGCCAAAGTAAAATAAAATTGATGGTGATTGTTGGCTGTCCTTGTGAGCAGCATGTTAGTCTATGAACACTTATGCTCTACTACTTGGTGGTTTTGGGTGCATATTTCAGTACTTGGAACCTTATTGTAAATGAAGATAATAAGAGCAAGATATTGCCTTTGATGTGAAGTAAAGCAGAACACACTTGCTAATTTATTGTATAACGTACAATTGTTAAGGTTGGATTTTGTCCACTTGTGGTGCTATTACATGTGTTTAAATGAGGGCCACTGTTTGCATCAAAGCTATCATAAGGGTTTGGAGTGCTCTATTATCCTTTCAGCAGGTTGATGACAGAGCCTGGTCTTTGCACAAATGAGATCGATAAGTTTCAAATAACTTGTGTGAAATGACATATGACTGTACATTTAAAGATGTCTTACTTTAAAAAAAAATCAATTTTAAATAACATGTAAAACTTGTACTCTGACCTACATGATATTTTTTGCTTCTGTCTTGTTTGATAATTTTGTTTAAAGAATTTTGTACTTTATCTGCAGCGTTTGAATTCTTGTATTTCTACTTCTTCCATCTTCTCCTTCTCTGATTTTTTTCCCTGAGATTTTAATGGTCAAACTGCCAGATATTGTTGAGAGTAATATTTTCTACAGGTTAGAATTCTAAGTTTTTTCTGTCTTTAATGACCTTTTTTTTCCCCAGTTTTGGGTTAGAAAGCAATTTTGCTTCCAATATTTTAATATCCTAAATCAGAAAATATCTTTTTTGAAATTCTGGAAAGTTCCATTTTTAATAGCCTAAAAATAGGCATGTGATAGTTTGTGATTTACGGGATCAGTATGTTACTGGTAGAACTTTGAGGTAGCTGCTTTATTAATGGGTATGAGTGTAAGTTCCTAAAATAAATGCATATGAGAGTGGGTTTTTTTTTCTTTTTGGTAGGGCTAAATCATATTCAGTTAATGTCATATTTCCGTAACATTCAAGGGGACTAGATATGGGTCTTGCCTTCGGGTGTTTTAGGTCAGAGCAGTTTGATGTGAAAGATTAAGCTTCACTCTTCATAGTCCCTGCTAGGAACCTTCATCAGTGCTTCTCTTGTTCTAATGATCAGCGGCTTTTTCAAGACAGAAGGACACTTCATGTCTTGCTGGGAAGCTCACTCAAGAAGCAGTTGCCTTTTTTTTCCCTCCCCTTCTATCATAGCTTCTTTATGGTAGCAAGTTAGCCAAGTGGTGTTGTCTTCACTCACAGGTGTCTTGTTGCTCTGGACCTTGGAACCGTCTTTGGGCCAGTGTGGGCTGGCAGCTTTCCACCTGGGAACTGGGAGCGCAGATATGGGTGGCTCTGGGAACAGGAGGTGTCAGTAGGTGCTGGAGAGGAAAGAGGATCTTCTCGTTCTTTTTTTCTTCTTTTTAAGAAGAAGAAAGCCGCACTGTGTGATAAAGTGATCACTTGCCTTCCACTAAGAAGTTTTTGGCCAACGTACTTCAGTATCGCAACGTCCTTTAATGCGGTTCCTGCGATGGTGATAGTGAATGCGTAACCAGCCGTCCGCCGTCTGTGCTGCTGTGAAGCAGCACGCTTTCAAAAGCAATTCATATCTCCTTGTTACCATTCTTTCATTTCAGAGGCAGCTCAGTATTTTCCCTGAAACATCACTTCTGTCCATTAGTCAGCCTGGGTAATGCTTTCTCAGGCAAATAGTGAATTCAAGAGGAGCAGAATTGAGCCATCCAAGAAAGGATTTCCTTTCCTTATGAGAGGATTTCTTTTTATTATTACTTTTTAATCTACTCCATCCTCACAGCTGAATTCAGTTCAGTTATATAGGCCAAAACTGAAGAAGCTCTGAAAATGAGGAAGTGCATCAAAAAGAAATTGAAATCATATCTTGAACTTCCATTGAAGTGAGGCAACATGAAATGGAGTGTGAAATGTCACGGTCCGTGTTTACTTTTCGTCTAAATTGGATGATCAGGTAGCATCAGGCTCTAAAAATATCATACTGGGAAATGTAACCCATTTTTTCTGGATGAAGAACTAGCTGCAATATTTATTTTATAAAGAAGCTGAAGGGGAAGTCAGTGGACAGGAGGGAGCTGATAAAGAAAATAGTTCCTAATCTTTGTCTGTGAACTCAATAGCCGTGTAATACTCTGCATCTGTGATCAGATCTTTTAATGACCTCCTTGTTAGTTTTAAGTTTAAATTTCAAGAACAAGTTTCAGCCACTGAGGTACTAAAATAATTTGTGTTGCTTCTTGGAATATAAACTGAGATACCTGCAATATACAACAAAATTCCAGAGATCCCAGGTAAGGGTTGAAGCTACAGAAGAAATATCTAGAGGAGATCATGCAAATCTGAGGTGCCTCCTAAGAGTATGCTGCAGTAGCTTTCCTTTCTGCTAGGTTGGTGGCATGTTTAGTGTGGTACCTGTCCCAATTAAACTTAAAAGGTGGGAACTGTAGTCAGACAGCATCAATAACTCATTGCTGTTATCTGCTTTTATGAAATAATTTTGTTGATGAGTCCATGAAAATATCAAAGGAATTTGTTATTTGAGGATGTTTAAATGTTATAGTGAGGACAGCAGTATAAAGTCTTAAGACATCTCAAAGATGGCCTTTGTTTCCTTGATTAGATTTCAATATGAATTTATTTTATATTAATTATATAATTTATGAATATGAAATTCAGACATGTCTTTGTTTAGGATGGGGTCTCCTAAACCTGACGTAAGGGCTTCTGACGTGATATGATTGGATCTCTTTATAATAAAGAAACCTTTACCTATTAAAGTAGTGGAGAGAACTTTCTGTGTAATTTTTTGTTAAAATTTTAACAAAGTAGAAGGCTGGCATGACTTGTATATCAATAATAAACAAGTTGGAATTCCAACTCCTCTGCAGAACAAAACTGGCACCTATCTCTGCAAATTTCTTTGGCAAATGGGATCCTTCTCATGACCCCACAGTTGTTGCATTTATTTATTTTTATTTTAGTGTTTGATAAATATCAGTTCTCTCTTGGCTTGGAAAATCCTGAAATATTTGTTGATCTGGAAATCTGGGTCACTGACTGGTTCTAACTCTGTCAATGTGATTTTAGGGTTTATTTGTGTTATTCCTGTCACTAGAGCATGCCTACCTTAAGACATGCTCAAGGATAGTCAAGGAGATCATCACTGCCAGGAAAGAGGAAAGTTCATACATGTCAAAACAGGTCAGGTTTTAATTTTTGCTGCTGCGAGTCCGCTTTCTGTTTCCAGTTGTAAACTCTGGTAATTCAAACTGATCCTCTAGAGCAGAAAAGTCTTATTTCCTCAGAGAAGTCATTGGCTATTGCTTGTATTTATGACAGCTTTATTGCAGGCAGTGGTCATTTTGTTATGGATGAGGAAAGAAAGAAGCCTCATAGCTGATTCTCTGTGTGTGTGGTACTCTTTTGAGATAGAATATTCTTTTAGGCTTCCTCTGAATTTATCTACCACAGGTTTATCTCCAAATTCCACCTTAGTGATTAGGTTGCTTGCTAAAGTTGATGAATTTCCGTTCCCATCTCTTTTCTTTCGTATGTTCAGACCTCAGTTGCATGGAATAAAGATGGGTTTTAGACGTTGTGATGTATCCTTTTGTATTTTGGAGCTAGTATGGTCTTATAAATTTGATAATCCAGTCTCCAAGGCATTAGTATCTAAATTCCAAAGGAATGGCCATGTTAATTCATTCTTTGGAAGTATCAGACAGAAAATGCTAGTTGCATCAAGAGGGAATACCAGATATTTTCTGCTGATTTGATACTCAAACATCACAACTGTAGCTAACACAGAAGCTACAGAAACTTTATGGGGCTAATGAATAGGTGCCTATCTTAGCCTTTTCTCATTGAGTCATCTTGAGAAACCCTTTCAAAAATGGAACAAGTTTGTGCTTTCCTTGTGTCTACCAGCAGTAGAATTGGTTTCTTCAGGAGGAAGGGCTTCTGAAGTTTTTACCAGAAATGTTTCCCATGGAAAAACTGAGATGTTGCCTAAGGAACCTGAGTTATTCTGGGCTTCAGCTCAGCAAATGGGTTTCCCATGTGAAATCTTGTTTCGTTATTTGAGATAGCATTCCTGCCCTGAGGAGTCTCTTTGGATAGCAGCATGTGTTACTCAAGTCTCCATTAGGTGATGAAGTCCTGGTGCATGGTGCTAGTTCCTCACATCATCATTCAGATTTTCATTGCTGATGAGATGTCTCACCAACACGGTGCAGATGCATTTGTCTTGGTCATTCTTGAATGCTGAAATTACTTCGAGGACATACGTTTCTGATACACATCAGAAAACAACTCCCCTGACTTTATAGGAGTAGCTTGTCCTGGAGTGGATTCTCCTTCCGAAGCATGTAGAGCCATCCCACCAGATTTGTCCTGATGTATTTAGGCAACACAGTCCATGAAGTTAGAATGCACCAGGAAAAGGGAGTTTGAGCTTTCTACTCTTTGAGATTAGTGGAAAGAAAATGCGTCTGTAAGCATGGTCCTTGCAAAAGGAGAACTGATGTCGGAATTGGGAAGTTTTCAGTGTTATCTCTTGTATCCAGTGTTCCAGAAGCCGGTTTGGTGATCGATGCAAAGAACAGAGAGCTCCTAGTGGCTGAGGTAGCCATTGGGGTTTGGATCCTTGGTAATCCTGAGGTTGGATACTCCTGTTGTCTGGTGATTGGACATCATCCACCACTAAGATCCCATTTCTAAAATCCATATAAAGATTTTCTTCAATGGAGAATGAGACTGTTGAAAAGCTAATTCCATTGTGAATGTTCTCTAAAATGAGTGACAGTGTTCTCTAAATAATTTTCGGTGCTTGCAACTTTCTTCTCTTTTACTACCATATTTTTGTGTTGCTTGTGAACTTAAAGCATCATAACCCCTCAGTGTCCAGGACGTCTGAAGGCAGAAACAAAGATACAGAACTGAGGCAACTTTGAGAACCACCTCCAGTCCTCTGCTGCGGCAAGCAACCAAACGCCATTGTGATATTTAATTTGTTAAAACTATTAAGATAAAACTCTATAAATGTCTTTGACTCCTGCTACTTCTATTATAAAAGCTGTTCCAAAACATCTCTATTTTGGGGTAATGTTTGTAATGCTTGCTGATCAGTGGGATGAGAGAGGCTAAATTCTCAGGAACAGATTTAGAAAGAAAGAAAATTGCTCAACTGGCAAATTTCTTCCCATTAGTTGCAGTTTGTGGACATAATACACTTCAAGGATTTTCTTTTACATTAGGCATTTATGTAAGTTTTCTTTGCTTAGAGTTTTTTTCTAATAGTTTGAACTGAACTAAGCATTTGTAGAGAGAATGCTTAGAAATGCTGGCTGTGGGGTTTTTTTTGTTGTTTTTTGTTGTTGTTGTTTGCCTTTTTTTTTAATTCAACTTTAATTTCATTTTCCAGAATATTGCAGACAGCAAATAGAACAAAACAAAAGATTTCCCATTATGATTTTGTTTGATCAATTGAAAATTAATTTAAAAGACTCAATGATAGCTGCTGGGAAAATGAAGGCTTGGTTGTGTTTGGCCAGTGAAGACAATAGCGTGGATCAAATAAGGGTTAACAATAATGCCCTTGAACAAACTGAAGCCGAGCGCAATGTGTGTGTTGAGTTTGATTGGAACATGCGTGGCCATGGAAAAGTTTTTTATTTAAAACAAATCTAGACCATAGCTTAATTATCAAAGGAAAACAAGAGGCACAAAGAGTTACATGTTTCTGATACTGCTTTTTTTTTCCCAAAATAGTTCTCTTCACACAGTTATCTACATGTTTGATTTCCAGGAATAATAGCAACAGTTATTGTTGTCATTCGTTAAGAGAGATTAACAGATAGTAAGTACAAATGAACGCAAATAAGTCCTGAATAGAGAGGTGACAAAGAAGAAAAGACCTCTTTAATGTTAATTATAACTGGTAGGAAGTCTGGGCAAATTACATTAACTATTTTCTGTATGAATTAAAGTGACATGTAATTGATTTCTATATCACAGACACTGTCCCACATTTGTTTATTAATACAGGTGACTTCACAGATTATAAGTCCATTTTTAAATATAATCTATCTAGAAATAAACTTCTTCATGAAAGTTTTGTGTTTTGGTAATTTGTTCTTTAATTGTTAAAAACCCAAAAACAATAATAGTGAACTGTGTGATCAGAATGCCTATTTTTAATCCTAAAATAAGCCTTTACTTTTATTTTAAACAGATTATTTCGTTCTTTTTTCACCTTCTGTATTTTTTGACCAGCAAAGCTCCCAGCTCTTTCTTCAACGGGGCCTAAGTTGGACTGAAACAACTGCCTAAAGAAACTTACTTCAGATGTGGTTGTCCCACGGTGATTCAGGTGGACGGTCTTTATGAGCTTGTGTGTAAGAGAATAGGGCAGTACCTTACAAGTGCTACAGTGCTTTGATTCTTAATCATTAGCCAAAAAATGCCAACAGGTGGCAGAAACCAAACGCAGTTACTTTTATCGAGCATTGTTAGCATGGTTGTCTGTTTTGGAGTGTTCTGCTCAGCTGAAGCCGGGATGCTGCTCCCATTCCAGGCTTTGTTTTTTCAGTTGCACTTGCATTCCCTAACCAAATACCTTGCAGTCTAACACGTTTCACACTTTGTGATGTAATAAATTATCTTCAAGTTCATATGTAGTCATTTCATGCATTTGGAGTCACAAATGTTCTCTTTTGTGCACAAAGAATCTTCGTCGTTGCAACTGAAGCCATTATGCACTTAAACAGAAGGGCTTCTGTAACGGGCTGCGTGGTTTAGGTTCCCTCTCCTCCCCTCTGTCCCCTGTGTGATTTAAAGTCCTATTGCCAGATGTTTCATAGGAAGATATAGATCCCACATAGTAAGCAAACGTGGCCTAAACAGCTTTCCAGGTAGACATATCTTGGTTTCTAAGACTGAACCTCATGGCTGGTACGTGACATTTCATTATCTCTCTAAAAATGTTTTGGTGTTTTCTCTCACAGTGGGTCTTAAATGTACCAAGAAATTCTGGTATTCATGGAAGTATCTGGTGTCTGAAGATCTCAAGTTCTTTTCTCCAGAATTTTTTATTTAATAAAAGTTTCATAAGTTTGGTGAACTATTTTAAAAGTACAAGAAGGTAAAAAAAAATTATATCTTCAGTGCAAAACCAAAGCTAAGGACTAACTTTTTGGTTTAAGGATCCTTTGAACCTACTGATTTTAGAAGACCTTGGGTCGAGTTCAAAATTAGTGCATAAAGCATCTACTTATGAAGTAGCTCCATCTTGATACAGCAGCTTGCCTGCTGAAACATTTGTCATAAATAATTTGTGACAAGGAGACTGGTACTAGGACTGCTAGTTGTAGCAGACCAAAGCTACCTTCCTGGAAGATTTTTGCATTTTTGTACTTGTAATTTTGTTGAGAGAATCCTAAGACCATGATTTGTCTCAAAATCTGTTAGAAGACTAACTGTGTTTTCATGCATACCTTGGACTTTTTTTTATCTGCCTGGAAGTGTGCAAGAGAGACTGGAAGAGTTTTCTTGGGTTTGGCACTAAGGGGACAGTGTTGCCGATGTGATGTGGCTGCAGAAATAGTGAAAGCAGACAGGTTCTAGAATCTGGGAAGGTTTTTGAAGTAAAGGAAGCTATTCGGAAAGGATTTTAGGTTTTCTTCTTAAAACAAACAAAAACCCCACCTTGAATCATATTAGTAGTATTTTTAAAAGGATTGTAGGAGAATATATTTTTAAATTTGAGAAAGTAGTAAAGCTGGCAGATGGGAAAAGACAGCGTTCAGGTTTTCTGTTATCTATTTCTGTAGTGAAGAAGCCATGAAATGCTGATTTCGGTTGGCTTCACGGAGATTAGGTGGAAGTTGTTGAGACAACCTGTTAAGGGATCAACAACAAAGGGAACAAGCAACTTTTGGGTTGTCCTCCCTTTTCCTAATACTTTTGTCCAAGTACCAACAACCATACTATGTTTAGATTCAGTTTCCTTGTGGGAACAACAACACCAGGAGACTGGAAATGGAGGTGGAAAGGAATGGTCCCTATGCACAGAGCAGAAAGCAACAGCCCAGATGTGTGGTACCCTCAGATCAGCGTGGGTTGACACTGCCGAGCTACTCAGCATTAATATAGGCAGGGATGGTTTGGGAAGTGTGACAGAGAGACCTTGTGAGACCAAGTTGGCAAGTCACTTAGCAATAAAAACCTTCATTCATTAATTTTAAGTGATGAAGATGCTAAAAACCCAATCCTACATTTGCGTACAACATGTCATGTGTATTGAATATTACCATATGAGAATAAGTTTATAACAAATACCTTTATGAAAATATGTTCTTATTGCTCCAATGTTCAGGAGTGCTCAAGGTAGATGAACTTAAAGTATCTTTATGTCTTTATATAAATTCATGTTCCTCCAGCATCTTGGATACAGTGTAGCACAGAGGTTTCATCTCCCTCTTATTTTCGCTCATTTTTCTCCTCCTTGTCTTTTTAAAAATGAACTCAACAACATTCAGAGCAGGAAATAAAGATGTGGTTTCCATGTGAGGAACAACTAAATAAATTAGGACTGTGGTTTGGAAAAGATCCTGAGTGCAGAGGATGTGATGGAAATCTATGAAGTTATGAGTGGCATGAAAATGGTGAATGCCAAGTGATTATTCCTAGTCTCTTCCAAGACAAGGACTAGAAGGCATTAAAAAGAAGAAAGTCTCAACAGATGGGACATTCAAAAGAAACAATCTTTTTTTCATAGAATGTGTAGTTGTTTTGCAGGGTGTTGTAGATGCTAGAAGTTCACATGGGTTCAGAAAGCATTTGGAGAAATTCTTTGGGGTGAAGGGCTACTGGATATATAAAAACACCTTGATTTCGGCAGAGGTTTGAGTCATCCCCTTGTCAAACCTGGAAGAATCATCTGGAAAAATATTAGTGTATGCTTTTGCTTGTGTTATTCCTTAAGTATCTGCTACTGGTCATATTTAGAGACAGGGCATTACATTAGTGTGACCTGTGCTTGGACTTGGTACAAAACATGTCTTCACATAGCCCTGATCCCAGAAACGTTCGTGTACATGAAACATTCTTCATGTAGAAGAAGCTGTCTGAGATTCTATTTCACTTTAACTTAACCAACCAAAAAAAAAAAACCTAAATAATGAGTCTAATTTCTAATTTTGTTAAAGTCCTAGTGTCACCAGGAAACCTAAAAAATAAAATGGTTTTGTAAAGCTTTTTCCCTCTAAAGCAAGGAAATTGCACCTCAATTAAAAAAAAATTGTTGTAGGTCTCTGAAGTTTCTTAGCTTTTGATCTGCACACTTGTACAAAGTTATTTTGTTTTATGTTATTGCTGTGTGAATTGGAGAAGAGCACAGATTCTGGTATATTTCAAAATGGGGATGACTGTATGTGTAAAACGTGGGATTTGAACCACAAGAATTTCAATTCTGTTCTCAACCAGTGATTATGTTACCTTAAACAAAGCTCTTTGTTTCTTTGTTCCTAATTTTAGATCTTTGCAATGCATATTACAGTATCGGCTTTACAGAAGACATTTTCTTCCTTGAGTATGATTCATTGTTTGGATGGATTAAAAAAAAAAAAAAGAAAGACTTGAATTTATAGTAAAAATGTCTTTTTTCCTCCCCTACTTTTTCCTCTCCTGCAGGGTTGGTTAGTATGTGAGGAGCCAACTTGCCAGAATCGAACCCGGCGCCTTCCCCTCCATTTCTCACGGCATGGTCCTGTGTGCCAGGCCTGCAGGAAGGCGGTTTTAAGACAGGAGGTGAGTGCTTTGGGACGAGTCTTTGCTAATGGTGTTGGGCAGAAGAGATCGCATGAAGCTCTCAAATCTGTTGACTCTGCCTTTCAAAAGTAGCAGGATTAAGCAGGAATTTTTCATACCATTATTAAATGAGATTGTTTTGTGCTCATCTTTACTCCCTGTATAAACTGTGGCATCGCTCCTTTGGAAAGAACATTCCAAGCAGCTGCTGTGTTTGGAAGTTTTCCAGCTGACCAACATTTGGCCAGCAAACTAGAATTTGATGGGAGTGTTTCTGCCAAAATACAGGTGAATTAAAAGACGAATAAAAACAACCTTGCAAAACAAAACAAAAAAAATCCTGTTCTTCTGCCATCTGGCTGTTATCTAACTGGATTTGATTCTTAAGGGACTGGAAGTCTAAGTTGTCATGCCTTTTCTGTGGGTATTCTAAGGTGAGTAATTTTGAAGATGAGAAGTTCTAGGTATTGCAACTTTCTCTTGATTTAGGCTTCATACCTAAACAGTCTAGATGCCTGAGCAAGATGCTCTAGTCTTCCAGATTTCAGGATTGCATACTCCATCCTAGAGGAGCCTTCAATACTGAGACTAAAGGAGGCTGGTTCTGTTTCATATTGTGAAATTCTTACATTTCACAAGGTCTTAAGTTTCTTAAGCTTAAGAAAATTGAATTTAACTTTTGGATGTGTTGACGTTTTCCAGAGTTTTCATGTAGTCACTAAAGTGAGAAAGATTTCATAAAGATAATGGGTAATCTTCCATTGGGGCTTCATTTTTGCTTGTAATAAATTATCTCAATTTACCCTTTACTTACACAATCTTAAAAATCAAAGGCTTTCTTGCTGGGGTTTGAATGAACCCTCTGAAAAGGATAGCATTGATATACTTGCCAAGTGATATTTTTTGATCCTTCTTAGTGATGGAGGTGTAAGAAGTTACTAAGGGTGTCAGAAAGATGGACTAAAAAATATTTTCTGCAGAAATAACGATTGGAAAGATAGGCTTTTTTGACCTAATGATACCTTAATGTTAAAAGATATAAGAAAATCATACAGAACAGAATATAAGAAAATCATATGGAAGGGTAAAAGTGAATGGATGTGCCCAATCTCTTAATACAGGAACAATCTCTTAAAACAGGGGATACCACATACAATTCAAAAGGAAGAAGAGCAAAGCCAAGAGAGAACAACCTCTTTTCACTTGTGTCATTTGAATGAAGTTCAGACCATTGAAAAATAGACAGAGGCTTATATGGGCACTGAAAGTCTGCCAGGTTGTTGGTTAATAACAGGAATTTTTGAAGAGATGAGGGAACCAAGTTTTAAGTTTTTAATCCAATTTCCAGCTATTACAGAGACA
>PTEX01000129.1:489348-539348 GCA_003342815.1 Eudromia elegans | reverse complement strand
TTGGCCAGTGTCCTGCTGCCATACAGATTGTTGTTATCCAGCCTAATCTAGCCTTCCAGGCAGCGTGCAGCCTCATCCTCCTCCTGAATATGGAAACTCCAGAGAATGAACTAGCTATAGTAAAACTGAATTTTCTGCTTGAGACAGCTCTTCTGATTAGCTGCACACGGTATATGTAGTTATTCATTACTGACTGTGCAAATTTTAAAATAAATAAGTAAAATCCACCATGGCCATAGGTAATTTGGGTTTTTTTTTTCCAAAAATATATTCTTGGACGTGCTGAAATATTTGCTTATACTCATGCAGACCTAAACTGAAGAATTAACAGTTCTGAACTGAATGAAATATGTCAAGTGCATTATATTACAAAAACGATCATTGATTGACATAATATACATTATATAATCCTAAAACTTTTTGAATGTAGTGTACATTCTTTTAACAGAAAATTTCTATTGCAAACCTGCACAGTAGGATGGACATACAGTTAAGCAGGCAATGTAAATTGGATTTGTAAATTCTGAAAAGTTGTACAGAAAACATAATGAAGAAAGTTTGCTTTTGTAAAAGCTTTAAAAATGAGGGAAGTACTCAGCTGTTCCAGCTGTCTGTGTTTCCCCCTATTGATCTTGATATTTGAATAACCTCAGTAGAAGAGTGTGGGATTTATTTATTGCAGTGCTGGATGCAAATTCTTCCAGTGTTCTCTAGTGAAGAGCAGAAGGTGAACAGTAGTATTCCCAAAGAATTCCTTTAGTAGCTTTTGGCTCACACACACTCTTCCTTACCTTGATACATGTTGTGAACTTGATGTCTGCCTGCCCAGTTTTGTGTTTGAGTGTCTGGATTGCCGTACCTGTAGAAACAGCTGCCTTGCTCTGTGGAATTTGAGTGAGCTCTTATGTATGTGTGTGTGTGTGTGTGTGTGTGTGTGTTTATGTATGTATTTTTATATCAGATATTTAAGAATAACCGTGTAAAATGATTTTTTTAAATAAAATGTTCAGTGAGAGTTCACTGATTATGACATTGTATTTAACAGTAAGTACATTGCTATAGTTGTTCTGGCATCTTACTCATCTTATGAAGATGGGTAATAGGCCAATCCTGCTTTCCAGGGCCAGAAACATTTTTTTTTCTATGGCTTTTTCTAAATGTGATTATTAAACTATCCAAGAGCATCTGTGTTAGGCAACCTGTTCTTTCTCTGCTTAAATGGAATGCCCTCCTCATCCTTATTTATCTTTTTATTCCCCATAATTTGGGCACTGGGGTGCTGCATGGTGCTACTGTGAAGAATAAGGTCATTTTGTCTCCCGTCTTGTTTTAAATTACATGATTGGCATTTTTGTTGTGTGCACTTTATAGTACTTTCTCCAAACCTGAGTCTGGGGTTGTGTTGTTATCTTCTAGATCCCAGAAATACAACTTTGCCAACTTTACAAATTAGATGCCTTATTTACTTACTTATGTTACCTTCCGTATTTTAAAAGGAGGGGAGGGTTAGAGACCCAATTGAAGGTGGAATTGCCAGAACTGCTGGGAACTCACCTTACATTTCTGTTAGATTTGAGGGGAATCTGACAAATATCTTTAGTCCACTGCCATTCAAAGAGCTTGTTTTCTGTTTCCAAACTGTCACAGCAGTCACACAGATTCACCAGTGAGCCATTGCTAAAGCATCAATCCACTATTAAATGTTCAAAAGAAGGAGCTCTGAGGACAGCCAGCCTCATGCCTCTTAGTGGTTTTATTTTGGCTGCATCACTTCCGAGTTTCTCAAAATTACATGTCATGACAGGCATGGGAGAAGTGGTCTACCTAGCTGCTGAGACCTAGCTTCTTTCCCTAACATTATTCTGGATTTATGAGGTGGATTTGGCCGCAACCTAAATATTCCGGGGGGCCTGTGGCAGGGAAGATCATGGTGCAGTTTCAAGATGATTTGTTTGATATTCAGTGAAAAGTAATGTGATCCCTGTAGAGGAGGGGGAAACCTCAGTGACCAGAGGTGGTGAGTGGATGCTGGGGAATGGCAGAGCATAAAGAAGATTTTCAGAGAGAAAAAGTGGAAAAGTGAGAGAGTGTGATTAATGTTTTTTAAGTGAGAATTAAGAATTAACATGCATTCTGTTCTGCTTGGAGTAGTCTTTATGCATATATGAGTGGCGGTGATATTTATTTAATATTAATATTTATAATCTACTATAAAGGCTACAGTTTTCTTTTGAGGGGAACTTTAGTGGACTTCTACTAGTAGGGTTGGATCTGAGGAAGATCACCTCTTTAAATGGAAGCTGACATTTTTGAGAGGAACACTATGATTTTATCTGACAAACAGAAATTGACCAAATGCTTTTGCAAATATTGTACCACGCTCAGGATTTGTCTGGTTGAGGCTCAAGTTCCAGCATCATTAGTTGTAGCTGATAACCTTCAGAAATGCTTGTTCCCATTTCAGAGACTGTTTCCTGTTGCCCTCTTTCCTCTTGTTACGGGCTCTTTTTATGGCAGTGCTCTAGCTGTAATCACTACGATGGGAGGCGGGCAGGTCTCTGCTTTTCCACGCTCAGAGGCCTTACTGTTCTGTCTTCCAGGTTATCTGCTAAATTGTTTGCCACCTTTGTGTAGTACATATACCTCGGTGCATAGCTTGAAGATTTATGTAGTTTTAAGTACACCACAATGACCACTAGAAAGGAGAGTGATGCTTCTGCCAAGGCTTCTTAACTCTTAGGATTATTTGTTGATGATAAGAGGGATTTCTCAGTTTATCTTAGATCATTATGCTTTATGTCAGCCAAAGGTCCCTCAGGTTCAGAACGACAGTCTTATACTGATAAGTTATAAATAAAAATGTGTTTTCTTTTCACTTTAGGACATTGAGGTCAACTTTTAAAACACCCAAACCAATTTCATATCAGAGGTATTAGATTTTTTTCATGAAAAAATGGATGCTATCATCCAAGAAGTTATGTATCTTCCTGATGTAAAGTTGCTAGTTATAAATCACTGAACTACTACCTTGAGACGTGAGTGAGAAAAAAGTCTAAGTAGAGGAGTTTATCAAAACCTTGAGATGATGGACAAGCTCTGACCATTGCTAAGGAAGGTGTTATAGAGGGATGTTCATTGCATCCAGTGACCACCAGCAGGGTTTTAGTTAGTCCTACAGGGAAAAATATCTGTTGAACTTGGAGGTACTTGCTCTAATAATGAGCAGTATATCCCAGAATTTACTCAGAAATAGAGCACGTTAGGTGCGTGGTTTTACCGTGAGACTTACTGTTTCACAGGCACAACTTCGGAGTTTCTTACAGGTTTTTATTTGGAAGACCTCTCAAAGCAAGATCTTGACAGGTCAGTTTCAAATCTCTCATATGTTTTTTAACTTTTTTTCTCTATTACTTTCTGTTAAGCATAGTTCATGTTTAATACCTGCCTTAGTATTTAGTGCCAGGGAAAAGAAGCAGCATGCTACTGGTATCCATCTGCGTTATTTTTGAGATATTATTTGTTTGAAAGGTTTAGTTATCATTCTTAGTTTAATTTCATTCTCTCCTTTCATTTCAGTTTTGTTTCAGATTCTTTATCAGTAAACTGTGATTTTTTTCTCATCTTCAAAAGTAAACACTCAAACACTAATATGACCAGAGTTTTCTGTCTAGGACATTTAGGTCCAAGGCAAGAAACAAGAACATCTAGCCCCTGTATGAAGGACCTAATCCAGTAGAGGGTCCTAGAATATCTGCTACCTCCTCTGCCGTAGTCCATATTTTTTTAATAAAAGCAACGCTGTTTTTAGATGCCTCAGCTTTATAAAAGGGACCTACCAGAATACTTAGAGACTTACCTAAAGTCATGTAACTCTTTGCAGACACAGATTTGGAGTGCAAGTCATTTTTGTCTTCTTTTATCTCTGGTAAAAATGGTATGATGTGAAGAACACTTTTTGTGACTTTCTGTGAGCGTGGAGCATTTTATGTTTTCACCTGGGTTCAGCAGAGTTTTTGGTGTCTAGGTTTTATATTATCTCCAGGAGATCCATAATTTGGTTTTCAGTTCTTGTGATTTTGCTACAGAGCATTCTTCATGATGGGGAAGAAATACTCCCAAAGTACAAAAAGTATTTCTTACCTTGTAATTGGAGCTCTCTTCAGCAAAGCTAAGCATTGCATGGGTTCCTGGAAGTTAACGTTACTCTGTTTCAACATCTGATACCAACTCTCAGCAACAAGAGACTGGTGCTTTTATGTCAAGTGGTGTCTTTTTAAGTTTTGTGTAAAAATAGTCACTTAGAGAGAGTTTTGCCCCCAAGAGCATTTAGGAAATAAGTTATTGTCACCAATCTCTTTCAGTATAGAAACATTAAGCTTTAATCCACTAAAGATGATTATTTTTAAAAAAATTCTCACTAAATGTATGTTTGCTTGGAGGTGTTTTTTTTTAAAAAAAAAAAAAAAAAAAAAAAAAAAAAAAAAAAAACCAGTTGGCCGACAATTTAGTCTTCATTTGGTGGGAATTCCTTGCTTGGAAGTACACTTTCTTCAAACATTTTGTTTAATATTTATTTCTCAGGCCTATACATGTTCAAATTAGTTAGCAATGCATTAATAATAAGCTGATAAGTTGATCCATATGAGGATAGCTCAGCTATCAGCTTGGATTGCTTGCACTCTTGAGAAACAAGGAGTGTCTCTGCATATAATAACTCGGAAAACTGGAAAAAATAGCAGCTTTACTCCATCACTGCTTCTCTAACCCTCATCAAGTGGCCAGTTGACCATTCCCAAAGCAGAGATTATTAGGCACAGAATAATGAGCATTAATGAAAAGTAACTATAGAAAATTTGTATAATGAGGACCTAATTTTAGTAAGTTGTCATTTTGATGGGCACTTCTTTTTTTTCTTTTTTTCTTTTTTTTTTTCTCTCTTTAGTAAATGTGCCACATCCTGTCAGGTCCAAGTTACCATAGTAGAAAGGATAAAATATGACAGTAAAAGGATTATAGGGATTATGATTATTAATGCACTACAGAGCTGTCTCTGTTGCAGCTAGTAAGTTCATGCAGTTTGGCTGTGTATATGGGGAGTGTCCTGTGAAAGTGAAGAGACAATTTAGATAATTTGCATAATTGTTATTAGAAGGTCATTTTTGAATTGGCTTGTGTGTTAATAGTTAGTAATGTGTGAAATAGTAATTTTCAGACATATTTGAAATTTTTTTCAAGTTACTGAGGATCTTCAGAATCTGCAGTCTCTTGCATTATTTGTTTTCACATGCACACACACGCATTATTGACCTCCCCAGTTAAGGCAGCTGCTAGAATCAAAATCGGAAGGACTTAGTCTTTGCCTGTTCTTAGGGGGATTAGTTTCTTTTCTGAGTGGATAATCCCAAGGTTGGTGTTTTTCCTCTCCTGTTTGAACTTGGGAATTGTGGGATGCAGGGTGGAAGCAATGTGATTCCAAATCAGTCCACAAAGTTGACATCAATAACAGTCAGTTTTAAACATACGTCTGTTTAAAGCTGGTGTTGTTCAGAATGATCATTAAATTGGTAGACAATACCAATTTGTCATTAAAAAAAGTCTTAAATATATCATATAGATTGGTGTGTACTTTGTATTGACATAGAAAACATGCTCATCTTTGCTTTGTCATAACTGTAACATGATGTTTCTTTAGCACATGCTAGAGTGCTGTTCTTAGAGAGTTTGTCAGAGCTGTTCAGGGACATGAGATCAAGTCTTGCACCAATAGAGCTGATTATACGTGCATAAATAGATAGGGACCTTTGGGAAATAATCGATCCCTTTGGACAAACAAAGAGAGGTCTTACTTAGCAGAGTAATCACTTGTGTACATCCTATCTCCAGGAATAAAAGGTAAGCAAGTTGAGTAAGTAAACTATATTGCAAGTCTGTTTACCGCTCCACACTCTTTGAGAAGCTTCAAGAGCTGCTTGTGTAGGTTGTTAGCACCTTAGCGGTGAGGTTTTGGTCATCTCTGAACAATCCTGCTTTTCAAATATTTCCAACAAAAATATTTCCAGGTACACAGTGAATAGCTCAAGTGTTTTCTCATATCTCACTCTGTCTCCTCATTGTCCTAACTTTCAGGAGAATTCAGGATCAAAAAAAAAAGGAACCATGGCTCTGTCTGTCAGAATTTACCCAATTGCTAATTTTGCTTTAGACAAAATAATCCTCTGCATCAGATGTAGAGGATGTATTCCTTCAGATTATTTAACCAGTTGAGCAAAGACTAATTTATTACAATTTGAAAAACTGAAGGAGGAAAACAGGCTTTTCAAACTTTCAAACTCTTGCTAAAAGCTACAATTGAGGGAAATGGTTTCCAAAGTCTTGAGTGACAGGAATATTTCAACCCAAATTGGTATATTCAGTTTCCTCTATGCAGATGATACTTTTTTGTTACTTTTACATTCATGTCTTTACATCTGAAACATATTTAGATAAGCTTATTTGCTTATGTATCTAGCCTATTTATTGTTTATTTATCAATAAATAATTGTAAAATGCTGTGGTTTTACATGTTGAATGGTAATCAAGTTTCGGTTAAAAACAGTGCTTTTCACTTTTTATACCTTTTCACAATTAGTAAATTATTTAGCGTGGAAGAAATGCAACATTAGCTGTTTCCTAACAAAATCATAATTTAAATATGTATAAGCTAAACTGTTCCCACTTCTATAGTATGTTATTCTAGACAGCAAACAAGTATTAAATGTCTGTGCAGAGTATATCAATTGGTGAGAAGATACTTTTTTTAAAAAAAGTAGTAATATAAAGTAATTTTAAATCATTTATCTAAGCAGAAATCATATACTCTCACATTTATACTTGCTGTGTCTACCACAGTCTAGATTGCAACATCGTGACTTGGATCTACATGTTCTTTCCGTTGTTATCAAAACATCCAGCATCAGAACATCAGCAGTGCCATCCTCCTCAGTTTTGAAGGCAGACAGCATATTCAAAATGAGTGTTAAATAAGATAATAAGGGATAATCTTTTGCTCATTCTTGACAATATGCAACCGTTCTTTTAATATGTCAGCAGCATTGCATAAAATGGTACAGAAGGCTGCCTTATGCCTAGTCTGCAGAGTCTAATCTTTAGCCTCTTTTGTCCATGAAATAAGACTACAGCCGATGGATGGTAGGTAGTTCTGCTCTGAAACTGCCCTGTGCAGACTTTTTTCTGTGCTCTTTCCTCATTTCTTCATTCTCATTCAGGGTTGACTTCATTAATTATAATGTTAAAGGGAAATTATGTTATGTGTCCTATCAGATCCAAAAGCTTGTATGGGCTCCTAAGAAAGCGTTCCTGGTATTTCTTTGATACAACAAAATAAAATGATTAATCTAGACCCAAAACATGACCTAGTTTCAGGATAGGGCTGAACATGTTTGAAAAATAATCTTATTATTGAAAACATCAGGAAATCTTAATAGTTAGTGGTTTCATTTAAGCTTTAATAATAGTGTAAACATTTCTACCAATGCGTAACTTTCTTTGCTATATACTTTCCTTCATATAAAAGATTGAAATATTTAGTTACCAATATGAGCAGGTGATCTGAAGGAAAGAAGGAGGATCTGAGGAAAGAAGACCTGAAAATGATAACTGCTTCAGCACCAGTCTTTCAGCGTACACAGCTGGTTCTGGAGAGCTTCTCAAATTATAATAGTTTCCTGTGTGACACCTTTCCACATTGAGACCTTCTGCTCTTGGGAAGACATTCAGAAGTCAACAAAGTTAAAAGGCAGGCCTGCGTATATAGCCTTTAGTGTGCCTCTCGTGCGGTAGACCCTACCAACATAAACATGCATGTATCTGGAGAATCAAAAGCTCAGTGCACAATGAGAGAAACATTGTTTTTTACATCTTTGCTGTTCCTTTAGTACAGTGCTTGCCATTCAGCCTGCACACTAAAGGTTTGTTTCAAGTTAGAAGTACTACTGCAGTCAGGCTACCCAACCTGTCATGAGTCAGCTTGCATGCCAGAAGTAATTCAGACGTGGTAGCTGGGGTCTCCTCAGTGAGCTCCTCAAGGAGCTGAATGAACTGCTCTGCTCTGGGACTCTTGTTCAGGTTCTGGTTTGTTCAGAATAAAATCAGGGGTTTGAATTTTACATGGAAATACGTGAAGTTCTTTGAAAGCCAAGAAAATTCCATGCAGTGGTAAGAGGTCTTCTACATGTACTTTTCTTTTTCATTTTCCCCTGTATTTTGAATAAGCAGATCACCTGTAGTTATCGGCTGTGAGTGCTCCTCATGCAATGAGTAGATCAATAATCCTGTAGAACAAGATGGAGCTGTGTTGCTCTGCTAGCTTCTTTATGGTGTGGTGGATGTGTTGGCATATACTGGGGTGCTTGATCTCCAGTGCAGAGGGACAGCTTTGCTCTACAGGGTTGCCTTTCAATTCTCTTGTTGTTTCACCACATTATTTTGGGTGAATTTGGTCTACTTTTTAACAAACTTCTTCATACTGTCCACCTGCATAGTCAAAGGGCAGATAACTCTGAAAGTCATGGGGTTTGATAGTATTTAAGTTAAAAAAGGAAAAAAATCTCAAAGATTTCCCCCTTTTTTTCCCTTGTATGCCAATGTAGGATGGCTCTTCAGGCTCAGGGTGGGTTAGTGTGCAAACTCAGCTCTGGAATTCCAGAGTTTCCCTAGAGTCATGAGATGTTACTCATATATTTTTTCTTTTATTTAATATAGAATCAAAGACTTTAGTTATCTGGTTAAAACGAGGCCCTGTACCTTACACCTCTGGTGTAAGTAAGTGCCAAGTATGTGTGCACCTGTGACTGATTTCAGTCATAAGTTTTATATGTTTGTACCTTTTGTATATTCATATAAAAGAGTAGTAATATCAAAAACTATTCCTAAACATCTTGATACTGAAAACTTCAGAATAAAGAACACACTGAATTCTCTATACTGAGGATGTTGTTTGGTAGAGCTGACACCCAGCCCCTCAGGAGTGAGTAATTTTTATTAGTTTAGACTTCTGTTTTCACTGCCAGATGTTGTTGAGCTGCTCGGATGAGCTTGAATACTGGCTGCAAGAGGGAGTGGGGAGCCCGGGTGCACGTACAGTTCCTTCCTTGCTGGCACTAACTAGTTGCATCAGCTACAGCGTGGTTTGCCATCACCTCTTCTGTCAGCTGTTGACCATGTAGCAAACCAGTTAGCTTTCTTGGGGTAGTTTTCTGATAGATTAGCAATAAAGTGAATATTTTTTGCTGAATTGGTAAGTTGGATTTGGTTTATTATATATTCACATGAACATTAGAGCTCGCACAGTAATAGGGAGAGCATTGCATACCCGTCATTAAGACAAGAACTTGTTAGTGAGCAGCAGTGACTCTCTTTGTTTAAAAACATATTTCCGATGAAGAGGAACAATGCTTATTTTTATATTTTTGCTAACACTGTCAGCTCTAAGTGCTACACCAGTACTCACATTGCAGCTGCTTCAGGCATGCATTCTTTCAGAGATCTTGGGGTAAGTATTGCCTGGTCTCCTGATACTTGCTTTTCATTTTATGTACCTCTTCCATATTCCTTTCTTCTGTCACTTTACTTTGAGGTATCTTCTTATGGTTCCTCAATGCAAGAACAGTTCCAGCTTGGAACTCTGCCAGTTTCAGATATTTCATTTAGCTTCTTTGTTACGGGCAGAAATAATTTGCTATTAAATTTCTTTAGTAGTTTCTTTTTCTCCAAGGATTTTTTTATTGAAAATGTTTAATAATGATATTCTCAAGATCCACCCTGGAGGTATTTTGTTATCCTTTTTACTCAGTCCTGTGTCAGTAGATGTTGTTCACCCAACTCTTGATTCACTTTTGTGTTTTTATGCCCGTGTTGCAGTTGTATTTCATAGTTGGATCATCTATGATGTTCTCACTGATTTCTAAACAGGATCTAAACCAATACAAGTTCTTGTTATTTCGCTTCCTTCCATTCTGCTGGTTGCAAGTCAGCATTGTATTTTAATTGGGTTTTTTTCTTCTTTTTGGTGTAAAAGAAGATTAAATTTCAGTATTTGTTATCCTTATATATAAGGAGAGGGTGGAGTGGAGCACACAATTAATGAGTATTCAGTGTTGCCTTAATTCACCTTGTTAGGCCTTTTTTTGTAAACAAGAGCCTGCCTTCAGACTGCAGTGGTAATTGGGTCTGTATGAACTTGATCTGATGGAACTATATGAAAGAAAACATGAGTGCTTTTTTAATATGGTATGGATAGCATTTGAATACATAAATATCCATATTGCCAATCTATGCTCTCTTTTTGAAAATAGAAATTGCTGCTTATAAGAAATATGTCAAAAAATGTGTGAAGTCTATACAGTCTTCCAGCAGTAGATTGAGACCAGTGGCACTTCCCCGAAAAAATAAATTACCCGAAATTTGCAGCACATTCATATTCAATTTCATCACAGCAGATGCTCATTAGTATGTTGTTATTAATTGGTATTCACTTTAGGTTTTGTTTAAAATGAAGATAATAATTAGGTTTTAATTACTGCATCTTTCTAGGGGGGAGGGGAGGAAATGCCTCTCAAAGCACTGAAGTATTTCCTGTATGCTCTGCTTAGTTACATGTGCGCTTTGAAAATGCCTGGGATACAATTTTCTGCCAAAAGATTCTCTTTTTTTCTTTCTTTTTGCTTTTCATAGTATTTAAGAACTTGTCCTAAATATTTTGCTTGATGGACGTACTGATTCATACAATAGTGATGAGAACCACTGTTCTTTCTAATCAAATTATCAAAAAGACTTCTCACCAAAGTAAGTCTCTCAAGCAGCTGATTAATGAAGTGGTGCCACTGTTTTGTATTACAATTAATTGAAGTAATACAAATAACTTCTGTAGCCTGTGGAAATTATCTCCTTTGCAAAGCAGTTTAGTAGTTAGCAAACTGGAGGTGGTTAGGTTTTTTTAATTACTTCTTTTTGCCATCATCATTTGTAGAAAGCTTGGGTGGCACAACTGAAAACATGAAATGAGAAAGTACCAACTAGCACCATCACAGGAAGAAGATGAGGGAATGAGTCAGGTGCAGGAGAAAGCCAAAGAAAAGATTGGGGTTCAGGAATGTGGTTGGTCTCTGGAGAAGCAGGGTAATTTGGATGATGCCAAAGAATAAAAAAAAAAACCTTAAACCAACTCTTAGAGATATGATCCAAAACAGTCAGCATGGAGGCAGGACCCTTCCCATTTCAACACCTAAATGCAGCTGCCATCAACTTCTTGTTCATTAAAGAAACACTGACAAGCAAATATATCATCGGTCCTTTTCATGCGCTGCATTCGGGGTGGGAAGGACACAAACTAATGACTAAATCTAGGTTCTCTTGCTTTCAGAGACTTTAGTAAGCGTTAGCTTTTTTAAGATGAGCAAGGGTGGACACTGGAAATTCTTCTCCCCCTTGTTAGCAAAATTAAGAAAACCAAACTCAGGTCCTAGTTTTCTGTTCTTGCTAGAAGGGTCTGCTGGGTCTGCTACTTGTGGGGAAAAAGAAGAAGTCCCTCACTTGCTCACTATATGCTATTAAGAAATGCCAGAGAAGGCACCGTTCACCATTTGAAATTCGGCTCCAACGTGATAAAAGCTCTTCAGAGCTTCTTGGCCAGAATGGACACAAGGTAGCCCCACTGCAGAGCCTCACGGGGCAGAAGAGACAGCTCTACAGTTCAGTCCAGTGTCTTATTCAAACATCGACAGCTGCGGGAACAAGGAGAAAAACTGAACTGTGTGTTGCTGCCAAGCCTGGGTGAATTTGAGTGTGTGTGGAGGCACAGCTCATGTTCTGGGTAACGGGGCCAGACTGTTTTCAGTGGTGGCCAGCAGGAGGGCAAGAGGCAACAGAGACAAACCGAAACACAGGAAGTTCACAGAGAGGGTGACAGAGCCCTGGCACAGGCTGCCCAGAGAGGCTGTGGAGTCTCCTTCTCTGGAGATCTTCCAAACCCCCCTGGATGCCACCCTGTGCCCCGTGCTCTAGGGGTCCCTGCTGGAGCAGGGGGTTGGACTAGATGATCTCTAGAGGTCCCTTCCAAGCTCAACCATCCTGTGAGTCTCTGTACAAGAATGTCATATCTGTGAAGTGTCCTTTGCTAGTATATGCCCTAACAAGTATTTCCTAGGGTATGTGGTAGCAGGACTTTTCTGATGACTGAGCATTTTGTTCCCTAACTTTTTGTGCTTGTTCATGGAAACAAATGGGGAAAAGTTGATTAACCTGTGTTACATTTCACCAGTTCTGTTAAGAAGATGCTGTCAGTTTCCTATTACATGATGTGTAGTAAGAAATCTTTATGGGAAGACATGCTGAAGATTTGTGCTTGGCCTGCCGAAACTAGAGGATTCTGGAACCATATTAAACCTAGATTTCTGTAAATAAATACTTGTTGGCCATGTGCAATGATTTTTCTCTTAGTTTGTTTTTTTTTCCATCTCATCTGTTAATTTTCTATTGCATATGTAGTTTTCTGTCAAAGGAGTAAATAACTGTGATGAATGCAGACGGTGTACCTTTGGTTCCTGCATCTGTTTATTGCTCTTCTAAATAAAATACAAAAAATGTCTGGTTGCTTTGGTACAGAGTGTTCTTTCATGAATGGAAGCTGTCAAGGAAGCAGACTTACCTACTGAAGTCACTTCTTAATGAAACCACGAAATCAAACATCATGAACAATACATAAGAACTCCAAAACAGTTTTATCTTCATCTGTTCAGAATTCAGTCTTGTATGGTGTGAAGGAACAGAAATTCACTATTAACTATAAAGCTTTCCTCGTGTTTGAAGTTTGCAATGGTTTAGGTTTTGGAGGGGAGCAAAGGGGCCATTTGTTTATTTGTTTTTTTAGCTAGTAGGTTACTGAAAATTATGGGGAATAAAATAAGTGGTGGTACAAATCATTCCTAATGTTCTTATAAATTTAAGATCTCTCTTTGTTGGCTTTACATATACACCATATGCATGCTTAATTTTATGAAAATCTCTAGAACCGTTTGTTTTCCACCCAGCTTATTAATTGTAAAGTATGGAGGGAAGTTAAAGAGAAGGAGGTATTAACACACTTAAAGTAAGAGTAAAAAAAAGCTGTGCGTATTTCTCTATAAACATATATATATGTGTGTGAGCGTATCTATGTGTGCACATACAATTTTTTCCATACTGTTTTTTGTATTTTCTTTATCCATTTAGGCAGTGACTTTCAATTAGCCTGCCTGCTAATATCAGGTCACTAAACTCCATAGCTGATGCTTTATTCTTTCGTGTGGGTTGTCATTCGTTTGCTTCAGTTGGCTGGCAAAGGTTGTTGTATATCCATTACCAGCAACACAGCACTTTGCATTTCTGAATTGACAAGCAGCTATATTGACCTAGCGCTTATTATGGGTCAACAGCTGCGTTAACCGACGGAAGGACTGAGGGGCAATTAAAATGAATTGGCAAAAATATATCTTCCTAATTTACTCCAATTTGTTATTTATGCTAACATTGTATGGCTTCTATGGTGACACTAAACAGAATGGACCCAATAATGGCAATTAACATAAAAATATAATGGCTAATCAAATTGACAGCAACTGTTTCTCATCATCTCGACACACAATACATTATCAAAACAAACTATTATGAAGGAGGTAATTTCAGTGTTCTATTCAACCTGCTTCATGTGTGCAGTCAGGGAGATGTGTACCAGCAATTACAGCTGAATCTAAAAAACTAAACAAATAACTTAATCGCTGTCGTCCTCCTTTTTTCTTCTTCAGGAAGCAGTAATCAGGATTTACTAAAAATAACTGGTGTATAATAGTATAATGATGATGCATATCGTAGAATAGCTAATAGGGAATAAAATAAGCTTCTGTGTCTTTTTTTAAAATAGGTTCACATGAAGTGGAAAAAAAGCGTAATGATAAAATATATTTAAAAAAAAATAAGAGCAATAGTTGTCAAATGTCTCAACATGAGTTGCTTAATAGTTAGAGATACTTAATAATGTGTCAGGAGAGTATGAGATTAGCTGAATTTAATAACAAAACTTGGCTTGTTTGGGTAGAAAAGCAAAAAGCTATATTAAAGCAGCATTCCAGTAAGTCTAAGTAGTTATCGGTTGTTATTCCACTGCATTTGCTGTCTCATTCCTGATGGTATACTGAGCCGCAATTGAGTTGTAATCTAACCGCAACCTGTGTGGGTTTTATAGCTCATCAGGAAAATCTTCAAGAGTTTCTGTGTGCCTGCGTGTACCCAAAACATACTGAAAGGGGCACTGCGTCTAAGTTTGATGCAGTTACAGTTATTTCATTCTTAGTTATGGATTTTTAGAGCACCAATCTTCAACTGGCCAATATTTGAACCCCAGTATCAGGTAGAGTGTTGAATGTGGTGGTATTGAACAAGACTTCAGTAAAATTAACTTGAAATGGTTAGTCATAGAGGGGCTAGTGTAGAACTATCTCATGTCTATCTAAGCAATTTTCTGACACACAGAATGACAACAGTGATATAAATGCATACAGGCATGTGCTTTTGAGCTAGAGAAGGAGCACAGAAGCTTGACATCAGTGACATGCAAAGCATTTAATTGAATATGATATTCCACATGTACGCACCTGCAGATTTTCGAACGAAATATGTTATGACTTACATGCAGTAGCCTTCACAGATGTGTAGAGCAAGCCAGTGGCACAATCTTTAATGTTTGTGCTTGAAAGACATGCTCACAGTTTATATAACCACAGCTGTATGTGTGCATGGAGGGGCGGGTGGGAGGGAGATACAGCCAAGCACCTGTATTCCTCAGAAGTATCTATTAACTCTTTTGCCTTTTTGAGATCATGCCATCGTGCATTATCCTCAGGCATTAGGAGTAAGTTACTCCCTTGTCCCATCATTTCATGAATCTCATTTTGCTCCTGCAGCATCATTGTGATATGCCAAGATGTATATCTAAAGAAATTTACGATGTTTGATATAAAGTTTAAGTAGTGAGAAAAAGTACATAGAAATGTGTAGTAAGGAGGTTTTGATAATAAAATAAAAATCTGACATAAAGAGAGCATATAATATCTTAGAAAAACACAGAAAGACATGCCTTTTGATACTGAAAATAGAAATAGATGTGAAAGATACATTTCTTGGAATAAGGGTTTTAATCATTGTCTCCTTATATTACAGTATTCTGACAAGGCCCTGTACACCCAACTCTGCTTTTACCGGTACATCTTTGATGTGGATTATGCAGTGGATAAAGTGGTTGCTGAAGAAGATAAAGGTAGGTTTAAATTTTCAGTTAAATATAGTTTAATAGCAGCTTGTCTTCTAGAAGCTGGAACTACACATTTTTATTCCCTCAGCTCTCAACTACTAGCTCTGTGTAACATAAACCAAAAAATAGTATGGATTTAGGAATTCTCCACAAGAGGAATGTGCTGTGTTGGAATAACCAATTTAATAGTATGTTGTATATCTCCTTTGGTCTTTTGACTGAACTGTGCTTATATTGCACCATTAAAGAATGTCTTTGCATAAAGTTGGAAGGACATGGCAACTTTAATATAAAGAGATTTATATGTAAACATTATAAAGATATATATATAATAAAGATATATAAAATATAAAGAAAGTTAAAATAAAGAGATTAATTAAAAATACAGAAAAAAAGGCCAAATAAAGCTTTTTTTCCCACTATTAATTTCTATTTGTAAGACCATTTTTATCAGGGGAGAAGATAATGGGACAAGAAAAACTGTGACACTAATTATCTACAAAGCTCTGTTAATACACAAATTAACGTAATATTAGGAAGACTTTTCTCATGTCTTCTTCCAATTACCGTAACATTTATGAAGTGAAACATCTCTAAGCTATAATGGATTCGCAACTTCTGCGCGGCTAAGTGGTTTTCAGGCTGACAGAAGAGTATTTCTAATGGCTGGCTAGTGGATGACAGGTAGGAATTCGGAACAAAACCGTATTTGGATCCCGCTTTTGAAGCATTGTTTCCCAGAGGGCACTTCCCTTGCTTCCTGTTTGCAACCTGGTGGTGCCTGTGGAGCAAAGGTGCTCTGGCTGTAGACTACTGGGACTCTTCTGATAGCTGTTCCCCCCCTGAAATACTTTCCCCGCGCCTGCCCCCTGTCACCAGGTGGGTGGATAGGAGATAGCAAGAGCCTAAAGCAAGGAACAGTCATTCTAAGTGCTTTATTGGACAATCTGATATAAAGGCCACAATAGCTGCAACCTCTTAGCTAAAAGTTGAACAAATAAGCCATCAGTTTCGGTCTTGACCTGTTGCATTGATGTTCCTTCTTTCACAAACTCTTATTTTCCTTTTTAATCCCTTTGAGAGTGAACTCGCTTTGATATTTGTACTTTGGAGTGGTTTTCTATATCCAAGGAAGAGCACACTGTATAGTCATCTCAGTTTAATAAAACATCATAGATGTGTAGAGGCTGTATTATATAGTTGTAACTCCTGCCAACTAAAAGCAAATGATTTTGTGTGTAGAACTTTGTTTTAATATAAGAAAAAGGGTAGAAGGGTCTTCATGGGTGATTGCATCCATCTCCTGCTCCAGCAGAGCACCATGTCTTACAAGGACTGCCAGTTTATGGAATTTCATTTTGAAACATCTGGATGATTTTTCCCCTTCTATTATTCAGAGAGTTTTTCAGACACACATGATGGCTGAAAATTTCATTGTCATTTTCCTGTTTAGTTTTTTTGCAGGTAGTTCATGTCCATACACTGAATGTTTGTTGATTTTTCCCTCCCTGAGGCTCTCCATTATATTGCTAGAAGCAGTGGTGGCCTTTCTCTCTTCTATTTTAAACTAAGTTTTTGTTCTAAACTAAACAGTCTACACAGACTAAACAGTTTTAGCAGTGTCTGTTGTGTCTGCTGTGTGATCATTCCCTTGTGAGCACCCAAAGGTGCTAACCTTTGTGTACAATCTTTTCAAAGCTGAATTCATCTACATAGAGTTTTACCAGGTATTCCACATGGTGTGTATCCATTGTCTTGTACATGCAGTAGGTACCTTTACTGAATATACCTCTGTTGGTAAATGCTTAGTTGTATGTACCATTTTTGGAGCTTCATTGCATCCGTGATGATAGAAGTCTTGAAATTTGAGTTTTCTTTTTCACTTTTGTGTCTTTTCAGAGCCATGAGTTCACCTCTTAGATTTATGGCATTTTGTTTCATTTTCTGCATTTCATTACTTTAGACTGCTTAATCCTATTTTTATTTTTAGGCTTTAATATTATATAAATTATTTCTGAAAAACAGCATTTCTTTTCTTTATTGACATAATTTATCATATTCTGTTTATTTTTTGGGCCATCACTGGGCTACGTTAAATGGGGAGATGTTAAATAAAATTAGCCTCAAGTGTAATTCTTAAGAAATTGTTAGAACTGCTATGACTTCCCATTCTGTTCAATAGTTCACCTTTCAGAACAGTGTGTTGTTCTCTTTTTCTTAGCCATTTTAAAGCTATTGTATAATCTTCTTCAAGTAGACAGTGATTTCAGATGTGGTGCTTTAGCAAGTGTTAAGGCTGGATAAATTAAATGTTACTTTGGTTGGTTGGTTTGTCCTCTTCAGTGAGACAAAGTAGGTGAGTTTGGTAAACCTGTACACAGTTTTGACCCATTTTCCTTGTATCTTTGGGAGGATGATACTTTTTGCTTGCTCAAAACTTCAGAATAATTGCCTATGGCTGTTGAAATCAACTTTTCTGTTCTCATTGGTATGTAATCTGTTTTTTAGTGATGTGTATTACTGATATGACAAACTTGGTACTCCAGTACTGGAGTAACAACCTCCATGTTCCAGTTTTGTCATAATTTTGAAATGGAAATTTTGTACACTTTTGCCGTTAGGAACATGAAACTTATGTTTATTTTTCCCTTAGAACAAAAAAATTGTTTCCTTCCCATCATTCCCAAGTCATGCTGTCCTTTACTCGTGATCAGCATTATTGCTATTATAAAAATGGCGGCAGAACTTTAATTTAGGTCTTGTTCAGCTTGGATATCTTCAATCTCTTTGCTTTTTATGTGGATAAACCATGTGCTTACTGATGTTTTATTTTGGGTTTGCTTTGTTTTGTTTTTGCCTTCTTTTGGGGAGGACTGATGTTTTTGGAAGTCTAAATCACAGAGACTTTTGCCAGGTCTTTCGTTTTGTTACCTTTCCTGACTTTTTGCAGACCACTTCCTCTTCTTTGTCTTATAGAGTCTGTTTGTTCCTAATAATCATTTAAAATTAGTATTCATCTTGCAATCTTCTCTACATGAAAAGGTCTTTCCGAGACTTGTTATTAAAGATATAAATGTAATGTTCTACTGTAGTTTGGAGAAATTTGTGCCTCCTCTTTATTAAAAATCTTGAGATTTCATTAGTAGTTCAGTTGCGTTTTCTGTATTTGCTTTTTCAAATGGAATGTGTTATTTATAATCAGATTTTTGTTTATTCAACCATTTAAACTGAAAGTCCATACTACTTCTCAAAATTGAATCTAAAATAATATGTTAAATAATTGGGTGTTGAAACAGTCATCCAAACTGCTTCCTTTCCTTACCAAGAAGTTCAATACCATTGTTTGCCTAGTCTTCATCTTAAAGATAGGCAAGGTCTAAAACCTTCTCTGCTTCCACAACTTGTCAGATTTCAAAGCCAGTGTCTCCTGGTGCTTCATAAATCTTAGCAATAGAGAGTTTGTCTTAATTTCTGAGCTGAATTTTGCTTTCTGAAACTAATTTTATTCACCATGGATGATAGACTTATTTTCTTCCTCTTAGAGCCATTTGTATTTAAAACCTGACTGTTACGTTCTAAATCATCTTTCAGCTACAAACCATCATTTGGAGGGAGGGAGGATGGATATTCTCTGTGTCTGCCTGTTGTTTTATAGACATTTGATAATTTTCACTTCAGTTCATGCAGTTTGTCTACCCCATCTACATCCTCCTTGATATAGAGTCAACTTAGCACTACAGGTCAGATTCTACCTGAGTGGAAAACAGCAGAAGGATTAATTAACGTGTTTTATAGGCTGTTCTTCTATTTATTCATAACTTTATGGGGTTTACAACGTTTGCAAGAGCACTGTTCACTGTTGTTCAGTTTGTGAGCTAATATAATCCTTACATGCTATTCTGCACAGCTGTTCCTAACCAGTTTTTCTCATTCTGTATTTGTGCAGTTGATGTATTTATTCAAAGAGACAGCACATTTCTCTGTTAAATAACAGTTTAGGGTGGGAGAGGAAGCTTTCAAATAGATTTCCAGTTTCTCAAAATCATTTTAAAAACTCATCTTGTCCTCTAGCACACTTAAAGTTCTTCCTAGTTTTATCATCTGTGAATTCTCAATTGTAGATTGTCTAAATTCCTTACTTCAGATCTTTAACAGAAGTATTGCTTAGAGCCCTGGCAGACACCTGTGCAACTTCATTGAGTGCAACCTTTGATTTTGGCCCTGGGATATTGATGATCAGTATGTGTTTTTCTGAACAAAGCTGGCCATGCTTTCTAGTACACTCCGAAAATATAAGAACAGAATTTCTTATATGGGACCTGACCAAAGTCCATCTAGTCCTGTTCCTTGCAGTCAGACGTAGCTACGGAAGGAACAAGAGCAGTGTAAGCATCCATGATGCTTTACCAGTGGTTCCCCTCCAACTTTTTCATTTTCATCCTTAACGACTTTCTTAGCCAGATATGAAATTTAGTAACCTGCAGGGGTTTTCTCTGCCATGAATTCATCCAAACTCTCATTAAGCTCATGAGCATCTGTTCATCAGGTATCAGGAACTTCCTCAGGTCCACCATCTGTTAAATAAAGGGCCTCATGCTTTTGTTTTAAATCTTACAAAGCTTGTCTGATTTTATTGTCTTTGGTTCTTGTACTGGAAGACAGCAGTGGATCCATACACACTTTCCCGTGCTGGTCCTGACCATATACACTCCTCTCACACACCCTCTGCATCTCTTTAATTGTTCCACATATAGCAACCATTTCTTCATTTATTGTTCTTTGGAACCTGATCTCCCATTCTTCTAAAACTGTCTTGGGATGAGGACCAGAAAAGGGCACAGAATTGAAGATACAAGTGAAACCTCTGACATAATTGGTATTCTCTGTGTTTTGTTCTCTGTTTTCTCCCAATAATTCCTAATATTTTTGCTTTTCTACACTACTGATCATTGAGCTAATATTTTTCACAGAACTCGCTGTTGTAATCTACTTCTGGTCATGCCAGAGCTTGTTTCTATGCAATTAAGGTTTGAAAAAAAAAAAATCATAGGTGTATTGCTTTACATCTATCCACAATGAATTAAATTTGTTATCTTATTGTCTGATTACTGACTCTGCTAAGTCTTCCTGACGTTCTTTAACATTAACTTGAACCTCTACTATCCTGGTAGCACCGCAGAGTTACAACCAAGTCAGTATCTTACCTACCTACTTGATTGCCTGCCCTGGTCATATATGAATACGGGGCAGGTTGCTGTGGAGCTCCAGGGATGACCTGTCTGCAGAGCGAGGACTGATTACTTACATGCTGTTTCATATCTTTAGCAAGTTATTTATCTAGTATTTATCTCTCTTATGTCGTGACTCTTTCTCTCTGAAACAGTCTTGGTAGGAGACTGATGGATGTGCCCAGCCCAGCATCCATTCAATCATCTTTATTCGTCTGGTCATTAAAAACCATCCAAGACTGTGGTAGAGTTTATGAGACAGACCTTGACCTATAAGACAAGCTGTGCTAATTCTTACGCAGTGATTGTGTTTGTTCAAGATGTTTGGCTTACTGTCCTGTATTTCACTCAGATTGCCTGGACTTGCCTTCAATATCATCAAAGACAATTTCAAAAGCCAGATTGAAGTCAAGGTGTGACATGTACAGGGTATCCTGTCTTCCAAGACACTTTATTCACTGTAATAGGGTGTGCAAGATTCCTTGTGTTCTTGCTGTATAAAGTGAAACTCTGAAAATCCTTTTTTGTATATTTTTTGGGTTAGGAACTGCTGCACAGTTAGTACA
The DNA here is from genome assembly GCA_003342815.1 of Eudromia elegans. Classification (NCBI taxonomy): domain Eukaryota; kingdom Metazoa; phylum Chordata; class Aves; order Tinamiformes; family Tinamidae; genus Eudromia; species Eudromia elegans. Next base: position 518,214 of record PTEX01000129.1, on the reverse strand, counting down.
GCTTAAAAAATAATAATAATCTTTAGTATTGCCGTGCTAGAAACACTAATTCACAAATGCCAGTGATCACATACAGTCTGTTTATTCTGAATTAGTTTTGTGAGCAATCAAGAAAAGAATGGTAATTTTACTAGAAATCTACTCAAAATGTTTTCAGCTCATCCTTACACACGAAAGATTTTCAAAGTTTTGTTCTGCTTTTAGTCAGATACTACAATTTGGGTGAGCAGTCAGCAGCAAGAAGCACTAGGAGTAACAAAGCAGTAGGAGTAACAAAGCAGCAGCATCTTCTGTTCGGTTGCATGGGGGAGAAATAGATGGGCTCTCAGCCATGTAGACTGGCGGTGTCTCCATACAGGAGTGGGTTCACTGTGTATGCCTTAACTTTGGAGATTGAAACCAATGTGTTTTTATAGCTATGTCATCAGAAAACCAAGTACGGCAGGCTTTGCGTCACTGCTACATTCAGGTATTGCTATTAATGATACTAATTAATGCTATTAATGCTGTAATGTTCAACAACAACGCTGTTTTCATTTTCCTCCTGCAATAAAATAAAATAAAATAAAATAAAATAAAATAAAATAAAATAAAATAAAATAAAATAAAATAACATAAAATAAAATAAAATAAAATAAAATAAAATCTAAGAGATTGAGCCCACATATAGTCAGTGAAGTTCTTGTGCTCCAGATGTCACTAGTTCTGTTCTCCCTCCTGCCATACAGTGCCAAGTCCTAATGCAAGACTCTGGATGAGAATTCTGCAGGCTGCTCACTCACAGCGACTGTAGCGTTGTTCCAGAAATAGTGCATTGGCATCACGGAGGTTATTCAGGGTGCTGGAGATGTTTTTTAGTGAAGTGGGAATCTGATTATTAAACTCTGTTTCATACTATAAAATGGAGGTGAAAGCGTCTCGCCATACCATGTCTAAGAGAGGCAATGCTACGTGTGTTGTTTGCAGTGCGCTTAGGTATTTCAGGAACAGAAATCACAGAGATGCTGTGGGGTATTCTCTCAGCATATTTTCGAGTATTGAGACCCTGATTACTCGATTCCCAAACAGTCTGGGCACGTCAGTTTCGTGGGTAAGCAGAAGTAGGTGAGACTGGGAGGGAGATAACTTTGGAGAAAGCTCGAAATGAAATGTTCCTGCATGCCAGGAAGACCTCTCTCTTCAAAGTGTATGCGAGTGCTTGGAAGTACAATATAATTGTTTAGATTATGTATTTACGGGCTGTAGTTTCATAATGCATATTCAGAGGACGTTTTTGCACTTTTGCCACAGCTGTGCATGTGCCTTACTTCACCCTCCCATGCAAACCCCCAAAGCATCTAGTTTATGTTATGGATGAATAAACTATAAAATTATATTGGGGAAAAAATGAAACTCTTTGGGCTGTATGACCTAGACATAAAAACATGTAATTCAGCTCTGGATAGTTGGGTGCATCCTATAATTTAAATGTTGTGATTTTTGTTTTGTTTTGGTTTTTTTCTCAGTGTGTTCTTTCCTTGGTGCGCCAAGTATCCCTTTGAAGAGATTTTCATATAACAATTTTTATAACTCTTTAAAAGAAAACCATTTTAAAAGGTTTGCAGAACTCCTTATGTGTATGCAGCTTAATATGCATAAGGTGATGGTTGTGGTGAGCCCCAGGCAGACAGACTGTTGGAGCTAAGACTCAGAGGATGTGCTTGAGCAAAGAGGTGTTTCTGCACTGAGGTGCAACATGGACCTTCTCTTGGAGAGAGAAGAGTGGGGCGTGTGTCGTGTACCTGGAAAGACTGGCCTGTGTATGAAACCCGGGTAATGAAATGGAGATTTTTGGCATCAAAGTTATGTGCCACATGTGTATTAATCATAGACGAGAAGACTACACAAAGTACTTGTTACACTAAGTAAGGAAGGGATTATATGCTATGTACATAATTTAATATACTTACATAGTATACTGAAGGGGTGGTATAGTTTGGGGTGTACAGTTTTTCAAGGGAAGGTAAGGAAAAATCATATATAACCTCATATGTATATATACACACACAAACACATACATGTGTGTATGTCGCTATTTTTAAGAGAGTGTTATCTGAAACTTGGCATAACTCCTTTGAGCGAGTACAGTTCAGTTAAAGAAACCTATTTTTGAGAGCTTTGCATCTGTAGTTGCTGTTGCTCAGACTTCACAGTACTGATCTTTGCATCAAAGTAAACAAATGCTCTTCTCCGCCTTTGATTTCAAGTCTCTTATCTTTCATCGTGTTGTTCTGGAAAAAACTGTAAAATACTAATTTCCAATAACTTAATCTTTGAGTACATCTTCAAAGGAAGATTTCTCAACTTTTTTTGCAATGTCTTAAGCATGATTTGGATGTACCTGCTTGAACAACTGTTGTAGTGGAGGGAGAGAAAAACACTGGAATATAAAACTTACCATAAAATAGAATTTGCACAAATATAAATTCAGAATTTGATTGTGAATTTTTGATTTTATCCCCAGAAGTAAAACTGTCCTGGAAAAGTTACAGAGAAAGAACATGTATTTTTTTTCAGTACTGACATGACTGCAAATTTTGAATCACTTGTATGTATTGGAAAAATATGAAATTTAATGAAATTCAGTGGAATGGAATTGAATTCAAAATCTTAAATATTTTTTGTATCTAACTTATTAAAACCGATAACAATTTTACATGAATATTCAGTGTATTTTGACCCTTTTCCAAGGAAAGAGTGTGTATTTAGCTGATCTGTAATTCTTTCCAAAACGATCATACAGTTTTTAATATTGGTTCAGCATTTTTAATATCTTATGTGAAACATGTTTTATTCCATTCCATTTCTTTTTGTGGCGTGTACTTAAGATTTTTTTAGTCTTTGTTAAGCCTGCAGAATCCAAGTACAGCGCACTATACCGAAGAGCACCGCCGATGACCCAGCCTGGGAGCACGAAGCTTGATGGACTGTGACACCTCTCTCGGAGTTAGGATTTGTTGTGAATTGTTTTCTTGGCTTGTGAATGGAAATAATGAGTTACAGCAGTTGTGATGCATCCATGAGGTGGGAATCTGGCATGAGCAGAGCTGCATTTAGGGTGCTGCTCCCTCCTCCTCATTGATTAAGGAAGTTTTGGGGTTTTTTTTCCTTTAATATACTAATTCTAGTGCAGCAGGTTGAGGTGAGGTGGATGCACTCTCTGACTTCTGATTCCTCATGCTTTGGAATACTTACTTGACTTCTTCAAATAAATATTCTGCTGCTGATAACAACCGTGTGTGTGGGAAAAAGTGACCCAAAATGCTGTTTTCTTATTTACACTTTTTTTTTTTTTAAACTATTTAAGTAGCTGTGTAGCAACTTGTGAGGGAATATGGTATTGCTTAGACTATCTGATGTAGTCTGACTCTTTTTTTGAGTTCTCTTTTGACGGGCTCTAAACAGAATATGCTTTAAAACTGTTTTCTTTTTTCCTGCGTCATTTCTTTTTTTTTATCTGCCACTCTGGTGTTTTTTCTATTGGGCCTATTTCTTTCTGGTTTCATCTGTCTCAATAAGGATTTTGTTTGTTATTGTGAGTCAGAAATACTAAGGCTTGTTTTAATGACTACTCCTTCTCACAGCAATAGGCACTTGTCTTTAGCACAACGTGCAAGACGAGCCTCTTGCACCTTGTAGAGGACCCTTAAGTTTGATGGACCTGCTTTCTAGATCCCAGATTTCTGATATTGATGCTAATTCTTTAATATTATTTTTTAGAAATCAGAAATATAAACAAACAATTTCCCTCTGCATAATCCATTCAGTATGTATGTAACTAGGCATCAGAAGGGTAATATAAATCCTAGACTTTAAAGAGATTTAAAAAAAGATGCAATTATCTGTATGATATGGCTCATGTAAGGAATGTATTTTAGAACTTACCAATGATGGCTTTTAATCACTTTGATATTTTGAGGAAAATGGTAGCTTTAAACAGATGATATGGAATTTATTTTTAAAAATGTATTGTGCTTATACAGTTGATGGCTTTTATTTCCATAATGTTTTTTACTACATAATTATACATCTTAATTACGTAATTACCGTCATAATTATTATGTAATTACATGTAGTTCCACTAATTACAAAATCAGGAAGTGTAATTATCTACTAAAAACTTTCCGAAATCTTATTTGTTCACTAGAGATTATTTAAAAGACCAGTGACCTACTGAGTATGGTGTACAGGGTTACACATGGAGCCCAAGTCTCCTTTTTTCCTCCTTTGTGGCCAGTATGGTTTGAGTAGGTTGTAGAAAGACTTTCATGTCTTTAATTAATTAATTAATATTTTCCGTAAAATTAGTTTTAAAGCCTTGACTGTATTCCCCATACATTTAGGCCTCTTCATTTTTATCATTCTTACTCAGAATTTAAATGTTTTGTAACATAAAGTTTCACAGTTTGAAGTTGTAACTTTCTAATTTCATTCTTTTTGTTATTTTTGAGCTTAACTGGGTCTGTTGTCTGGTGTGGGTATGATTGTAGGAAAAATATTGTTTATGGCCATATATATGTGCAATAAAATCTAGAATCTGCGAAAGATTTGGGGAATGCAACTGGTTTCTCTTGGACCCAAGAATTTTATTGAGGGCTTAGACTTCTTTTTGTAATTATTTTGTTATATTGATATACATTAATGTCTGTGTGATAATCTATTACTTAACAGCGCAGGCGTTCAATTTATATATTTGTCCAACAGCACAGTTTGAAGCAAAAGGTTTTACTGCAGGTTAGAGGGGAAAAAAATAATATTCAGGATTTTATATGGCGGTTTTGTCATGACACACGTGTTTGGAACTGTGCAGATGGAAGCTGTTTGTTTCATATAAATTAAATGTCATGTATTAGCTTTGATAGAGTGAATTAAGAGTATTGTAAAGTACTAGGTTTGCTGACTCTTCATTCAGTAACATTATGACTTGTATTGAAATGACATCAGAAATACAAAGCTTTTTCTCACATGAATCATGACAGCAAATATGCATTTATTACGTGCTGATATTAGCTTAAGGAGAAACACCAAAGGGAAAAATACTTCCAACAGCAGGAAACAGGCACATGTGGTAAGGCTGAGGTAAAGAAGTGAATGGTTACTAATAAAAAGGCAGAAAATTGTATTCTCTGTAGCAGAAGGAAAATGTTCAAAGTGGAACGTAAAGAAGACAGGCTGCTGTAATACTGAGCTGTGCTTTCTGTGGACCCCTCCATGACACGATGTTGTGTAGGTGTGTGTATCTTTGTACAATTGTCCTGTGCTCATTATATAAGCAGCTACTTTACTATATATTTACCAAAAGCTATTTTGATCTCTCAAACGTGTCCTGGGTCCACAGGTGATGCAAGTCTGACATCTTTTTGATGTCAAATGGAATTACCTCAGTTTGCATCTCCTAAATACAGGAATCCAAAGGAGAATATTGTCTCCAAAACAATTTGAACAATATTGATCTAGAAAAGAAACATATGGATTCATTGATCTACAAGGTGTGAATTAATAGTACAAGTAAAATTAGCTACTTTATTTAAAGAAGAATAACAACCGTACAGGAGACACCTCTTTGGAAGTTTCTTTCTGTCTCCTTAACAAACAAAGCACCTGTATTAAGACATAATGGAAACATAGCTATCCTTTTCCTTTTTCCCCTCTGGATTGAGATTGCAAAAAAAAAAAAAAAAACTTATATTGATTAAGGATGAGAAGGCTTTGTAGAGGACAGCCTAAGAGTAAATATTTATTCTGCAGAAAACACAAACGTAGTGTTAAAAGGTGATTTAAAAGGCAGCGCAAGACAGCGAAGCACCTAAATGCGGTTTAGAACTGATCAGTGAAGGCTGCGGTGGCCGTGCCGGGATGCTTTGTGCTGGGAGGCCTGGGCTGGCTGGCCGCGGGTGGTGGACTGGGTTTGGGAGCTGGCTGGTTTCGTCTAGTGGAAATTAGTTTGGAAGAAGTTGATTTGATCCTGCCAGGATTGCGACTGTCAAATGCATATCAAAATGATTTCCTATCTTATATTATTTAACTCAGAATATAATAATGTAATTATTTTGACATGAAAATGTTACATTCTGTAGTATTTCCACTTATCTTTAAATAGACATTTTTTCACTTTCAAGAGATGCACACAGTAAGACAAAACAAATGAACAGAAAGTGAGTGACAGCCTAAGTCAATTTATTTAGATGATAAAACAAATAAAATTTGACGTTAATAGAATTTTATGAACTTGGAATTAAAGTATTTAGCTGTTTATGTTTTTTTCTGTCTTTCTGCTGTAATAATATATGGTTCGTAAACAGACAGCAGAAGACAACGTCTTATCTGAACTGCATGTTTTTAGGTGAGTATTTTTGTCAGAAATGGTGTTATATATTTTTGGAAATTATGGATCCTTTTATATAGTTCCTACATCATATACGTATATATTCACCCCTAATTAGTCTACTTTTGATTTTTTGCTACACCAGACCCTCTAGTTTTAAAAAAAAATATTGAAACATATCCCATGGTATATGGCAAAACAAATATAGTTAAGCTGTTTACGAAGGGAATGTACTATGCTTTTGAATAGTAATTCTTAACTATAGTAATCTTTATGTGGAAAGTTCTTACTATGGTGTATTTTGAATACTGTATTGTACAGCAATTGGTGGATTTAACATAGGTTATCACATGGCTATTTGCATAACTTGATGAATAATTCAGTAGTTCAAAATAGTATTTAAGTCCACGGTGCAGTTTCTTGGCTAGTGCTAGAAATGAAAAAATATGTCCTTAATTTTGCAAAACTAGCAACATCTGTGCATAATATATGCACATTTGGTGCAGCACAACAGCTGCATTTCTTTAGGAGGTGCAGAGGGAGAGAGAAAGAGAAATAGGATTTTATCTGAAAGTTTAGTTTCTGAAAATTTGAAGTTCAAAAACTTCTTCTATTTTCTTCTTCCTTTGTACTAAAAGACTTAGCTGCTGTCCCAGTTTAAGCCGAACTTCAAATGCCCCGGCAGGTATTTTGTCAATGGTTCCAGGAGGAGGAGGAGGAGGACGAGGAGGAGGAGGAGGCTGTGACCTCAAACAGCATTTGCACTAGAGCATCCCTTCCCTTGGGGACCTTGAATAGGGTCTGGAGCTCTGGCTGCGTCAGTCATGTTTGGTTAGTTGAGGCTTTATTTGATCTCTGTGACAAGAAGTTACATGTTCCTATTTAAACAAAATATGCAGTTTATTTCAGTGTTTGGTCTATTAGCTTATTACTAGGATGCCTTTGTTTTCTAGTAAGAACAGAAAGAAAAAAATATAGAAGAGTGCCAGCATGCTCGTACTTTGCAAAGGTCATTCAAGAATGCAAGGAAAGAAGGGTGAGATACAACCACAGATTACCCAGGATCAGGTCATGTGAGCACATAATTACCACAATTAAGTTTTTCATTGGGCATTCACGTGTTCAGATACCTTTCAGTTACTTGTTTGTGTGCCACTGTCTGAACTGCAGAAACAGTATTTGTGGCTCATTATTACACTTTAAAAATTATGTTGCACTCCAACAGGATTTGAGGTTTTCTGTAACATAGCGATCGCAGAGCTCAAGCGACCTTTGTTTTTCTCTTGGAGGGGAAGCGGTTATTTATTTGTTTGATCTTTGAAGCAGGTAAAGAATTTTCAATTGTCACATCAAAATCCGTGGGACTGTGTTGGTACCATAATAAAGGGCCTGATAAAAATATTAATATTAAGGTACCTTTTTATTAGGCTGCCTTAGGAACCTATGTGCTTTTTATTTAACGGATTGTATTTAATAAATGTCTGTACTAAAGTACACATGAGGAAAAGGCTTTAATGCAAAAAAAGAATAAGTTAATAAAAGAGTGAACAAGATGCATAAAGCGAGCACTTATCATGCAAATTTGCCAAAAATTGACAATATAGTAAATATGAAAAAAGTCTTGAAAAATAGAAATGCTTAAGGATTTGGAGAGGAAGCAATAAATGAAACTAATTTGCAATGTGGCCTGACAGCAGAATCGGCCTCTGTAAAATGTAGCCTCTAGTTTTATAGATTGTTTGAAACATTGTGGTTAGAATGAGGACCTGCATGTCCTGTGGAAGGTCCCCAGGCTTTGGATTTCACTGCTGTTGTATTGGTTGTCCTATGAGGATTTTTCTTTTTAATTAGAAAATGTTAAACAAGATATTTACATATATATTTTTAAAAAGTGTTGCCCAAGCACAATTATGGGTTGTACATTGGCAGAAGCTGTATTGGAAAGAATTCTAGAGTTGGGAGTAGTTTGAAAACTGTTTTGTATCATCTTGTTCTGTCTTGTTCTGGATATGAAAAGGGGGGAAGGGAAAAAAGACTCTGGAGAAGCATGTGATAAAGATTTTTTTACCATCCTCTAAACATAAGATATGATTTGGGAGGAAGTCTTTTCTATGCAGAAATCAGCAGTTTTACAGATGGAGTACTTCCTTCTTGGTAACATTCTTCATCAGTTGCAAGCTGATGTTTTTGAAATGTCTTTAGTAGACCAGAATTTCTGTTGAATAGAACATTTTTTGAAGGCCGTTATTATGATAAACCAGGTACTTAGCATAATTCAAATTAGTATATATACACTTTGGTTTTAAAAATGGAATTCTATTGCAAAGTGTTAACCACAAATGGCACTCAGGGAAGAAAAAAAAAAAAAAAAAAAACAGGAAAAAAAAAAAAAGAAATACTGTTGAACATCTCAGATTTTAAAATTTAAAGACTTTCCAAAGTGTGGGTCTGCTTTGTGTTGCCAGATGGATCTGAATAAGAGAGGCTAGGGAATGCCTCAAGGTCAAACAAACTTTTCATTATGAAGTAAAACTCTCTAGCACAATGTTTTCCAATTATAATGATAATATAAATCACCACAGTGACAGGCTTACTTATACGGTAGGTAGTCACCTTTATCTTTCCAGCTGCTATATGGTGCAGCAGCAGTAAGCTGGGGAGTGAGTGGGGGCACGTATAAAGGTTTTCCTCCCGTTAGAGGAAATCCATCTGATGCTTTGCTTTCACAGATGCAAAGGGCAGAGAGGAGTGATCAGAAGTTCCCTCATCTTTCCCAGGTAGGGTTTTCTGCCCAGCCACCCTAATCTGATCCGTTCTGATCCACCACTAGATATTCCTCATAAGTCTGGCTAATCAGGCCCAGCTCGCTTAGTCTTTCCTCATACGATAGATGCTCCAGTCCCTTAATCATCTTTGTTGCTCTACGCTGGACTCTCTCTAGCAGCTCCACGTCCCTCCTGTCCTGGGGAGCCCAGAACTGCACCCAGTACTCGAGGTGCGGCCTCACCAGGGCTGAGTAGAGGGGCAGGATCACCTCCCTTGACCTGCTGGAGATGCTCCTCCTGATGCAGCCAGGATCCCATTGGCCTTCTTGGCCACGAGGGCACATTGCTGCCTCATAGTTAATTTGCTGTCAACCAGGACTCCCAAATCTCTCTCCAGGGAGCTGCTTTCCAGCAAGCAGGTCAGCCCCTAATCTCTACTGGTACCTGTGGTTATTCCTTCCCATGTGCAGGACCCTGCACTTGTCCTTGTTGAATCTCATGAGGTTCCTCTCTGCCCAACTCTCCATCCTATTCAGGTCCCTCTGGATGGCAGCACAGTCCTCTGGAGTGTCGGCCACTCCACCCAGTTTGGTGTCATCAGTGAACTTGCTCAGGGTGCCCTCTGTGCCCTCATCCCCTCGTCACTGAGGAACAAGGTGAACAGCACTGGGCCCAGCACTGGTCCCTGGGGACAACACTGACCACAGACCTCCAGCTAGACTCAGCCCATTTATCACAGCCCTCTGAGCCCTGCTATCCAGCCAGTTCTCCATCCAATAGAAAAGCAGCTCTGCTGTTTACCTACTGCCTCCATACTGAACCAGAGCAAACACTGCATACCAAATGTTACTAGGGGAAAAACTGTACGCTGCCACAGCAGTGTGCAGTACATCTCAGCATTCTCTGAGGTCTGCAGTTCCATCATTTATATGTTTTTTTCAGCCCTTGCCTGCCCTATAGAGTTAGTAGAGAGAAATAGGCCCTTTGAGGGCATAGGGTATCCAGTCTCATTTACACTAGGTTGAAGTGGATCACACCTGAAGATGCTACTGTTTTTTCCCAACATTGATAATATAGGAGGTCCAGAGTGACTGGTTCAGATTTGGTCAGTGGTATTCCAGGAGTTATACCAGTAGCATCATTCATTAATTCACTGTGTTAGATGCCAAATGTGGAAAATTGCTATCTACAGTATTCCAGTCACCTTAAGGTTTAGCATCAGAGAAAAAACAATTACCAACATTGGAGTACCCTTTATCCTTCTGCAGTTATGACCTGTGTTGACTAAAGCAAAGTGAGCAGAGCATGTTGTTCTGAAATAAACCACCTATGCAGCCCAGAACCATCCATTTCTAAAGTAAATGTAACTCATTGGAAAGCCTTGGGGAAAGATACCTGGGCATAGCAGTTAGCCATGAGGAGACAGAATGCCGTGACTCCCAAGGCTGCCTTCAGGAAAATCTGCAGTGAAGTTTGCAAACCAGCCTGTTAGAAATCGCTTCGTTCTGTCAGTGACGCAGACTGTTGTTTCGTGGTTACGTGCGACGTACGTGCGTGGTTATTGGAAAGTTAATTCGCAATCATCAAGGTGATTGTTGGTATCTCTTAATAGCTATTCTTTACCCACAAAAGATTTCAGCTGCTAAAAGCCAAACCCATCAACTTCTGCTAGTTTGTATTCAGTAAATATAGGGATTTTGGTAACTCTGGAGGAACTTGCCCCAAAGCAGAGCTGAATATTCTTACAGCTTGTGGTCTTCCTTATTTCTCCTGAGTGTCAAACATGTAAAAGAGAAAAAATAATACAAAAAAAGAAATTACAAAACTTGATTTAAGAAGGGTGTTGAAAATAGATTTCTGTGTAACAGACAAGCCTTTACTAATCCATTGTTTTATGGATAAAATAATGACATAGAAGACATGAGGCACACATGAATATTTAAACGTATCAAGTTAGTACACTGAGATCAAAGGCTATCTCTGCATGAGGGACTTTGCACATTCTCTTCCAGATCAGCTGCACCATCAAGGACAGGAAAATCTGCAAAGCGTTTTGTTTGCTGTGTGTTCAATCTCCTGTCATCTGCTAATGCAGTCTTTGTCAGAAAGTACTTAATGTTGTGGTACCCAAGTAACCCGCTTCCCTGTTTTACTTTGGTTGTTCCAGTGAATGCATATCACCTGTATTCCCTGTTCAGAATTGCTGACTTCTCACAACTTGGAGTTAATCAGCAGACATGTTCCCCTAGGGGAGAAAGAAAAGAAAATATTGACATCCCAGTAGTGGGGATAGTTGCGGGGATAGGAAAAGGTATGTTGTTATTTTCACGATCCCCGCTGTACTCCAGAATGGCCAGTTTCATATCACTGTTGAAGGGAAGAGGATTTGAATCCTCAGCGGACCATGTGGATGAAGGTCTTAGAAGAGATGTTCCGCGCTCTATATTTGAGTAGCTGCACGTGTGTGTTTATCAACATCTGCAATGCCTTGTAGGTGAATTAGCAGGATTTGGGAGGAATGCAGAGAGAAAAACAAGAAAGTAAAAGAGAATTTGTTTAAAAAGATAAAAGTATTTTTAATTTTCTGTTGAAATTGACCAATGCGTTAAAGCTGAATAATATATTTTTTGATGTTCCAGAGCCCTAAATTAGAAATGCAGTGACGCTTTGTGGTACTGAATCCTCGTGAGTCACTGTATTCTCATCATCTTTCCCTACCAGTGCAAGTTGAAGTTAGCAGCAAGTAGTTTATCACAATCGCTTTGTAAAACAGCATGGTTTTTCGAGGAGTGTGCCCAGTTGTTTTGCTGGAGAAGCTCTGAGTTTCCTCTAGGGCTGACTGCTTGCTTGTTGGCTTTCTTTGTGCACTTTGTGGAGTGTGTCTGATTAGTTCTCGGATGCCTTTGTCTTTGATAAAAACTAATTAAGGTAGGAGCGGGTAACACAAGTTTACCAGCAGTGGCAGATTGTTTTTCCCTCTCTAATTCCATACCTGTGAGGTTGTTGTTTTCAGCACTGTACTGAAATTACTGCAAGCCCCCTCGCAGTCAGGATGCAGCACAAGTGACAAGGGAGAGTAACTGTGGAGTATTTCAGTGTCTCTGTCTGTCGTTCTGTGTTATGCAGCAGGTGACTGGGTATTTCTCTCCATGCTAGGACGCTTCTTCCATGCAGTTTTGTGCTGTCAGCATACAGAGTGTACCAGCCAACAGCTGTAAACTGGTTGGTGCTGGGGAAATGGGTGGTCCTTGTCCCAGATACCAGTGGTAAAGAACCTGAGGTGCCTATGGCATCATTAGCTCTTGAAGTCAACTCTTTTTTTGAAGATGCCTCACTAAAAAGCTCAAGTTTTCGAGGTGGAAGGAGCATGACTAACTACTGATTGGTCACTAGCCTTATGGGGGAAAAAGAGGTTTAAAAAAGAAAAAAAAAGGAACTTTTTTTTTTTGTATGTGAGTGTATATCTATTTTTTTCTTGTATGTGAAACATATGAGTGCATCCAGTAAGAGCAGCATGTTGGTAATTTCTTCCTTTCAAATACAGGACTTGAGGATAAGTAGCTGGACAGCTGCTATGCCATATAGGTACATACCTGTAGGTATGGGTATGTTCCAGTAAGTACTGCAGAATCCCATACAGGGCAGCAGTTCCAGAAATCCATCGAAGGAGCTAACAGTTATTTGTGTGTGTATCACTAAGAGTTATAGATCATTGTCCCTCACAGTCAGATGTGTGCATGTAGTTTAAGGTGGGCATGGGTTTATTGAGTGTTTTTATTTTCGGAGTACCTCATGTCCTCGTTCAGGTTAGAAAGGAGGTATGCGGCCTTGTCATCTTGCCTTGTGTTCCCTTGGTCCTTGGGGATCTGTGTTGCCTCACAGTGCACAACACGTTTTGTGGGAAGCGGGTGAGGGTGACTAATGTTGGAAGTGACGGTGAGGTAGATCTCAGGCGTTTAAGAGTAAGTGTCACAAAAATACAAATTTCAAAAATATAATGTTGCCATGTAGCTGTTTGCACCATGACTGGGATATAGACAACCTCTGTCAAGTACTTGAGCAAAGAAAGCATGATAAACTTCTGCTATGTTTCTACTAAATGCAGGTTTATTTATTAGTGTATCAAGCCTTTTTGGATAAAATATCTCATGTGATAATTGTCCTTTGACCAAGGGTGTGGACTGTGTGGTTTTGACATAAGCAAAAAAAACCAATCATATTTAATTCTGGCCACACACTTCATCCAAAATTAGATCACAAACAGCATTTTAATTTTTTTTTATAGTTGATCTTCTGTGCGGCAGCAGATGCTTCAGTCTGTTGTCATCCTCCCTGTTTTAGCAACTGCTGTTGACAGAGCAATTTGCTTTCAGGTGCCTTGTTTTACTTGTGTGTTACGCTGTCCTTATGCCTGATGTTGTGGGAAAGTCATTTCCTCGAGTCGGCAGTAGTGAGGAGCTGAGTGGATGACTGGCAGCTGAATTCCACGTCTTCGAGCAGTGCTCATGTGTGCTGGTACACCCGGGCGTCATCCGCCAGAGGAGGCTTGTCTGCTCGTCATCGCCTGTTAAAATCTAAGATATGTTTTCAATAAGTCTACTTGATTTGAAATGCTTTCAAAAATGTCTTCTCATGCAGATACTAATTAGTGACAGACGGAATGAATACAGTCTGGTGAGGGGCTTTCCGCGTCTAAGTTAGTTTCAGACCCATTAATCAGAGTTGGTTTCAGTAGCTTAGGGAAAATGGTTCTCTCCCTGAGAAAAACATGCAACATCCAGAATTGAAATCCATAAAGTAAAGGTATGGCAAGCCTGACAGATAATCACAGATAAGACAGCATTTCTTTTAATTTTTTTTTTTTTTTTTAAATGGGGCACACAATGACATTTGTGTATTTTTCATTATGTGAGTTACATGCGAGCATATTCTGCTTTTGAAGGTGTATATTCTTTTCATAAGACAGGCCTTTATACAGACTTCATGGTAGTTATGTGTGGACTCGTTTTATTGCAGTCAAATATGCATATTTAGTATGTGCAGGAGCTCATAAAAATCCATTTAAATATGAAATACAATTGAAACACCTAATAAAGAGCAGTCAAATCTACAAAGTCTAGTTACAGTGGGTTATACCCTTAGTGCATGGCCCAGCAGCACCTTTTTGTTAGAGATCTGAACTTTCTATTGGAATTTTCTGGCTTTGGGGGTTTTAAGCAGGAGCTTGCTGTTTAAGAGGCATTTGCTATGAGAATTCCTTTCCAGCATCATTTTTTAATACTGCAGGGATTTAAACAGTTTTTGCATATTTTAAGAGTTTCTGGTTGCGTAAAGACCTATTAATTGTTTTTGAAAGCAGGCCATGTTACCAGCTGTTGATAGATCTGCTTGCATCTCTTTGCAGTGTTTTTGTGAACAGCCGATCAAATTAGATTCGTCACTCCTGGCTTGTGGTGATTTTAAATTGAAATGGAATATATTAAAGCAGCCAACCACGCTGATTATATTGCAAGCTTCATTTAATTTCATACATTCATACATTATAGCGAAAAGCAGGGTTTTTTTAAATGCATGATTGTGACTCTACCTTTAGCGACTCCAAAGGTCATCTGTAATCGGTGCATAATTTATTAGTGTTAGATATCTGATTTCTGAAAGCATGTTCCGCAATACTTACATATACATTAAAAGTGGAGAGCAAGAGAGTCAGATTGCTGTAATTTTATCGATACGCTGCTCTCGATACCATCGTAGTCCGTACTGGCCAGTGGACTGCGGCACTGAATGTGTAGTGCGTAAGTGGGCAGCAGTTACGCACAGGTCACAGAACTGTTTGTGCTGAAGTCCTGAGGCCCTGGGCCCGGGTTTGGCGCTCTGGGTACGGCAGTGTGTTGATATGCAGGCGTTGGCACGGTGCCGTGGTTCCTTCTTCCGTGGTATTTAATTGCAGTGTCTTCCAGGTATGCTCACAAGAGTAGCCTGAGATTCTTCGTGTTTTATCTCATGTTTTATTAACTGCTTTTTATAACCTTTTTGGTGGCTTGTAACTGAGAGCTAATGGAAATGCTGAGTTAATGGAAATGCTGAGAGACTGGATTTTTACACAGATTCCCCATATTCCTCTCTTTACCATTATCCTGGAAAATAAATGTCTCTGCTAGTCTCTGCTTGCTCAGATGCAAATGTCCTGAAAGATACAGTTCTGAGCTCTTCAGTCTCTGTGAAGTGGTATTGATTTAGCTTCACATTTAGAACCAAACTTTTCAGGAGTGTAATGGCTTATTACAAATGAACAGTAATTGTGCAGTGGCTTTCAACCAGAATTCTTGGATTGCATTTGGAAAATATTACATTTTTAACATAATTTATGCACAGAGGCAAAAAATTACTAGTGGCAAAGGCAAGGTGTCAGGTGCCTGGTCTTTGCCTGAGTGACACCCGTGCGGGATGAGGCTGGTGGCTCTTCCCTTAGCCTGGTCTCTGCATCCATAGCCCACTGGATGTGAAGCAGTTCTTTCCTTAGAAGCTTGTTAGGGATAACTTGCTCAAGGAAAGTTTCATGCTAACCCTCGATGTGTTCAAGTTGACACTAGCTAGCATCTTCCCCTTTAGTTTGAGGAGGTAATTACTGTTTTCATAACTTTGGAAGAATAACCACTGGAGTGGCTTCCGTAGCTAAAGATAATAGTTCATCTTTCAACAAGGTTTAGTTATGGATTTGGTTTCCTCTTTTAAAAGACCCTTGACTAAGAAGCAAAACCGGAGAGGGGTTACCGCAGAGTACTCCTCTATGAAGACTGTGCCCATCATGCATTAAAGTAACTAAAACCCAATGTGTTACAAATACAGCAGCAGATTCCACAAGCTGTGAGATGTTCCCAGTTTTCTAAATAGTTCTAGTGACTCCGGTAGGTTTTTGTGCTTGTCAGTTGTTTCCATACACTTTGCAGTTTAAGGTGTGGGCATTGTCACCAGACTGCAGTTCTAATTGCACACAAAATCCTTAGCTATGTGGAGCAAATCTGTTCTCAGAATAAGTTGCACCAGTGACATGGATCAGAAACTTAGATGCTGTTTGCTGGCTTCTTCAGAACCTTATTTTGTCTTTTTAAAAGTCTTATTTGTTATGAAGGGCTGTGGTGAAAAAGAGGAGAGCTGAAAAATCTAGTTGGTATTTCCTTTGTATGGTTGTCTCTGAGGAAGCCATGGTGTTTAGATAAGCTCACAAATGGTCTTAGTGGTCAAGTATAAGTTTTCTTTGCAAATGGCAAACAACAAATAGTAGCTTTCTCATTGTGCTTCAGGTTTGCTTTTTTTTCAGGGATCTGCCTCAATGTGAAAGAAAATATTTGGCTTCTGTTCCAGAAATTCTTGTAAGCATCTACTAATAATGCAAGAGTAGCTCGTTGTGCATGTTCTTGCTTAGATAACACATTGCTGGCAATAAATATATATATACACACACATTCCATAGACTTCTAAGGAAAGAAGATCTGTGGGGAAAAAAAATGTGGACAGATTTTTCTGACCAGGCACTACCCATATAAAGAAAGGTTCACGAGTAACATTTTCCTAATTTGGCACTTACTTTCCAACCTAAGATATGGTTCTGGACGGGGCAATCAGTTTCAGATACAGAATTAACAATGCAAAGACCATTAGCCAAATACAGGTCTGTAACTTAATTTTCATTAAAAACGAGGTGATTTCGTTCAAGGCGGTCAAGGAGCCTCTCAAACGAGTGGGTGTCAGTCTGTCTTCTCAGGCATCTCTCTGTCCAGGTCCTTCTGGAGCAACTTCTGTTCGCAGCTGTGGTTCACGTACTTCCATGGAGGACTTTCAGTGGCCAAAACATAGGCTGAACACAGGGCATGGGAACTGTGCTTAGAGCTCCTAGGGGCTTGATGCAGCTGCTAAGAAACAGTCATCAATATCAATGGAATGTTGCAATATTTAATGAAATCTAATCAGCTCTATTAGTGAGGTCTCAGAATTATTTCTGAGGCTCTTCCCTAGATGGAAAATGTTCATATTCTTTCCTCCATTCAGTGATTCTGTATTTCATTTTTTTCCACTTTAATATCTCTTCTGTTTTGATGCGTTTCAGCAATAGTAGTTTTCTGCTAGGATGAAGTTCTAATTGTTATCTTCACATAAAGTTTGTAATTAGACACAAAAACATTGTTTTCTTCAGTGTCACAAATCCAAAGCATTTACAAGAAAACATTTGGGTCTGTTGTCTTCAGAGCAATAGATTTATCTGACAGATTAGGCTAGAAAGTTCATTTTCCTGCTCAGTTCCTCCTGTCTAAATTGTGGAGTGCTTAGTCATCTGAACTTGCGTTTGTGTATTATGTATTATTATAGCTGTGAATAGTACCTGGTATCATCAAAAGACCTTCACAAAATCACAGCTACTGTCTCATAAAAGACGGCACCTTTGTATTAGTAGAGATTATTTCAGTAGGCACAACATGCTAACACTCCTCAGAACAGAGCTGGCTTCCAAGAGAAGTGCAGCTTGCTGTGATCTCTAACAAATTACTATTCCAATAAACTTTTACATTCATCTTTAGTAGCCCTAAGATTTCTCCTTCCCTCTGTTATGTCATTGTTTGTTATATATGTGCTATAATACATCTTGCCTTTTCCATTGTCTATACAATAGACACCTGTATTGAAGGTGTATACACAGTAAGAAGATAGCGTATTGAAAGCTCTTGGTATGAAGATCATTTCAATTTTTTCTCTCAGTTTGAGTTTTCCTCTCACTCTTTGGTGTGCAGGTTTGGCCAGGTCCAATGTGGCTTCATCCTCTTAAATGCTGCTTGGCTACAGTAAAGACTGGTAGGCATCTAGCAGACATGAGTACGGACGGTGAAGTACGGAGGAGGTGTTCATAGCTGCTGAATGTGTCCACTTATGCATTACTAAGACCACTTGTGATAGGCAAAAACTCCTATGTAGATACTAATTTTAAAAATCCTAAAGACTCTAATATCATTTTATCTTGACATACTTTCTAGAGTATAGTTGGAAATATTTATGGAAAAGGAATACCCCCATAGCTACTCTGTGTGGTGAAACTCCCTCCAGCTCTGGAAGCTGCTGCTTTTCCCAGGCTGCTGGATTCCCATCTCAGAGCTGTGTCGCAGTGTGACCGTGTGTGCTGCTTCCACGGAGCATCGGCTTTTCTCCCCTCTGAGGCAGAAGTTGAGGATAAGGGGACCTTTAGTCAGATCAGTTATGATCCTTTTTATATTCCTACTGTGTGTGTCCTGAAAGGGCCCCCATGCTGTGAAAGGATGCTTCTGAAAGCAAGAAGGGACAAATCTCCCAAGAAAGCCCTGAAGTGTTTCATGAGGATGCGTGGACCGGCCTTGGAGGGCTTTGCTGGGCCAGGGGGCTTCCTTACTCCTTTCGATCTCTGGGGTTTCTCTCTTGGGGCGGGAGATGCCGGTTTCTTCCGCAGCCCGCTGGGAAGGGCTGGTCAGCCTACACGTGTCCCTCCCTCCGCAGAGGCTCCATGGTCACTACCCCTCCACCGTGTCCCTCCCTCCGCAGAGGCTCCGCGGAGCCTCGTGCAGGCGCTGCCTTCCCGGGAGGGACGGCCGAGCGTAGCCTCGCTGGCCTCACCAGGGGTGGGAGGCAGGAGCTCGCAGGGCATTTGAAACCCTCCTCTCACTTCCTGCCGAGCGTGCGGCTGCCGGGTTCATTAGCACGCCGTGGGCAGTCGTGATGCTTTCTGAGCTTAATTTCTATTTAATCAGTGGCGCTGGGAATTTGACTAGGTCTGTGTTACTATTTAAAATGTAGATGAAAGTAGCTTGTCTGGTGCAGAGAATTGAGCTAGTTAGTTAAGTGGAAAGCAGCAATAAAATCCCATCTATTCTTTCCTCGCTCAGAGTGTTGATCTTTGCACCTTATCTTCACTGCAAGGTTTTGGCTGTAGTAAACCTTCCTTGTTTTTGTTTTGTATTTTCAGTGAATGTCAGAGCAATAACTAATCTTGCAGAACCTATATGTTGTGTCAAATGAAAGCAGGATAGAACAGTAGACCCTTCTTGAAGTTTTGCTTTAGGAATCCAAATTAAATTTCTGAGGAATTAGCCTATCCCAACTGATTTTATCTTGGGCTTCCACACTGTATTTGAATTGTACGTGTGACTCTTTATGATCTGTTAGATACTTATCCTCCCTATTGCTAACAAGGCTGGATTTACCCGTTTCAGCAGAACCAAGAAGAGTCAAGAAGCGTTAACTGCAGAGCCAAGTCCTTGGCAGAGAGACCCATGTCTCTTGTTGCATCCTTTCTGAGAGAAAAGGAGTGGGACTTTTAGGAAAGTTTTGTGCCATATACAAATATGGATGCCGGCAGAGGCATTCCTGAAACAAATGGAAAATGGAAAAATAGTTTACCCCTTCCTTCAGAAGGCTGGGTTCTCATCATTAGTTAATTGTATTATGCTGCTATCTAGAGATCTGATGCACCATAAAAAGGCAATTTCGAAGACCTCTTTTGCCTATAGAATTTATAGTGCAAGAAAGACAAGCAGTGGATCAGAGAAGATTTCACCAAACCTCTCCTGCAGCAGAAAATGAACTTTGAATCACTTAAGCAACTGGTCGAGTCTGATGTTGAGAGTGATGGCAAAGCTGAGACTTGCACCAAGATCTTTTAAATGGAGATTCAGCATTCATCTGAAAACAAAACCAAATGAACTCACAAACAGAAAGAGCAGCTTGGATATGCTGTCCTTTTTCCTTATGCTACTCTGATGGCAATGCAGATAAAGCAGGTAACCTATTGCGTATTCCAGATAAGGATATCTCAATTTCATGAGCACTTGTAATAAAGGAATTTATATTAAGCTGTGAATGCTTTAGTCAAGTCAAGCTTTTTAAAACTTATTATGTGGCCTTTTATTTTAACTCCTTGACTTTTCCCATTTGTCTCTAGTTGGTTATGGCTTTTTGTTTTGTAGGAGGGTTCCATTTATTTGCTTTTCTAGTTTTAGGCTTTTTCCCACTTACACTTATTTTTTTTAACCAATGCCATCTCTAAACTGCCTATTAAAAGTCTAATGTTTTCCAGTAGTTTCATCTTAGTGGGATCTAATATGTTTAAGTAATTTCTGCTACAATTCAATAATACTGTCCAGTTCAGAAATTGTACAGCATTGGGTCTCCTTTAGGAAAGATGCACGTAATGCAAAACCATTGCCTTTGGTTACTCTGTGCAGAAGTGGTTAATTAAGAAAAGCAGTTTCAGGCTTATGAAATAGTTTGTTTCTTGCCATCTCATTGTTGCAATATAATCAGTGTCTGGCCAAAATGAAAGACAGATTGTTGAGAGTAAAACAACCACTGGGATTTTGAAAGCTTGTACATTTGTTTTTCTTACATAAAATAATTACTTCAGAAACAGGAGAAAAGGGAGCGCAAGACCAGCTTTGTATCGTGGGAAATGAATGTCTCTGTCATAATAATCATTTTTACTTTCCCCATTTCTCCTAAGAAAATATACTCGGGGTGCTCTTCAGTGATAGTGTATATATATGAAGGATATCCTCCAAAAAGAGATTGGCAGCTTTAATTTCTTTGATGTGTGCAATCACAGTCCGTGTTAAATTCAAACTGCTTGTCCAATCAAGGATTCAATATAGAAAAGAGGCAGTAACAAGCATGCAGTACGCTGTAATAAAGAAATCTGTTGATTGAAAACAGTTTGTATATTTTGGAAATGATAGGGAATGTAATTGGTAAGAAAGAAAAGGATAGGGCTTCATAAATAATAGGAAATAGAGCATATTTTTTCACTGATAATGCTAACTCAATTTAACAATGTTCTGGTGCTGAATTTCCCTGTTCAGTAAAATAGGCCTGGTAGATCCTGCAGTATTCTGGATTTCTTGATTAATGGAAAGAGCCCTTTATGCTGATGGTGCCAACTTTGTGTGTTGAATCTCAGCTGTAATGATCCTCTCTGTCCTCCCTGTGTGTCTCCTCTAGCGCTGAGGACGCGTGTCCGAGGGAGGGGAGCACGTGGCAAGGCAGGCTGCCGCGGCAGGCAGGACGCTGAAGTCGAGGCCGTTGTCTGGGTGCTGTCATGAATTATCCAAAGGCTGTTTCGTGGGGTGGAAAGCACACCATGTGTCAGCTTAGCTGCAGGACGTCCGATAGACTTTGCAAGTCTAAACATCTCTATTAGTGGAGCCCCAGACATGCTCAGTACTTCCTTCTAGCTGCACCACACCTTCCCTATAGTCTTTTCTTTGCTGTGGTTCCCTAGCAAGAACGCTTTCCTATTTATGGAGCAGTATTTCAGCATATGGATCATATCTTTGCAGCCTCACAGCACTGCCAGGCTTGAAAATAGGGAGTTTCTATAAACCTTTTTTTGTGTGTTCTTAAATTTCCTTGAATGAAACGTCTGCTTCTGGCTGGTACCACTTGTGTGAGCACCGCTCTAAGTGCATGCATGTGTGGGTGTGCAAACTTCTATTAGGGTGTTAATACCAAATAAAAAAGAAGACGACTGTTAAATGGACATGTAGTTGCAGCTGTTTAGGCAGGAGTTGTTATGGTACTTTAAAACTCTTGTGATCTAGGAGGAGGAAGTACTTGAGAGTCAAAAGCTAGGAAATAATACAGCTAACAATATGGTTTTATGTGGGAAAGATTCTCTTATTTTTTGAGTTTCTTGATCATTTTGTTTTGTTTTCTGTGCAGATATTATGTTACTCATTGTGTTACATGAGGTTATCCAGTATTTGGAGATAAAATTGTACCTAAGTGGTCATGGTAGTTGTGTGAAATATGATGCGTCAGGCTGAATTTTTCCTCAAGTATTCTCATCTGATGATCGTAAATATTATGACATTTTGAAGAAGTGCTCTTAACACTACCAAAAAAAAAATCTTTATATGCAAAAATGTGAAGATCTCTCTGTCAGTTTGAGCAGTTCAGCTGTCCTGGACTGTGAACTAATGGCTGAGCAATGGAGTTGAGGAGCTGTACACTTGCTGACAGTGATTTCCAGGAGATAGGAGATACTTGGGGAGCAGTAACAGCTACTGGTAAAATCCAGCAGTGTCTGATGCATAGTGCTAGAAAGTAAGCTCACAGGAATCTGTTCATCATGACAGATCTACACAGAAGTTACAGTGTCCATAGCAAATCTATCGTGGAATAACATCAGTTGTGAGGTGTCAAAACTGAAGAATAAACCTGGGTTTTGTTCTGAAAACAAAAAGTTGAAGGATAAAAGTGATAATGGATGAGATTTGCAGTGAAGTAGGAACAAAACACAAGGTGGTTTTGGCTCACAGTGTTTTACCAGTCACCACTGTGGTTGGAGGGTGGTTCCTGGTTAAGAGGGAACTGTGTGAGGCTTTCCCTTGAAAAGGTACATGGAAGGCTACAGTGAAACCCCATCGAGACAGGAATGCTCTGGCAAATGTTTCCTTATGGTCTGAATGTGTGATTTACAACCTACACTCCTGCATTACAACCTGCATTAGCACATTCAGACTGAACCTTTGAATGCTGTAGCCCACTGTCATTTGCACTGTAAACCTCAATTTGAGACAGTATGTTAAAATATATAAAAGGGACTTGTTAGTTTGCCTAGTAAATAGCCGTTTCCTTCATCTCCAGTCCTTGTATACTACTCTTTTAAGAGAGAAATTCTTCCTGTCTGTATTTTGGTGTTAACAGTTTCCACTCTTAAATGATGGACAACAAGTTAACAGCATAAAATGGGTGTTGACAGTTCTTGAAAATGAAATAATGTTTGATATAACCTCAAGTTTCTCTCTGAACTTTGACCGAACAATAGAAAACCTTAAAGAGGAGGGGCACGGTGCTGTCAGGCACAGAATTACACAGGAAAAAAATTAATCTAAATAGTGAGGGGGAAGTCTGGGTTCTCTTGCATGTTATTTAGCAGCAATGGTAAGAAGAGGGATGTTTCTTTCTTTGTGTAATGTGCAGTAGTTACAATAAACACAAGATTTCCAAATCTCAGAGGACTCTCTTGACAGTTGCTTGATAACAGCTTTTTTCACTCCATAGTTTTGACAGTTTGTATGTGTTGCCATATCTAGTGTAAACTAAAACATCACTGTCATTCTGTTTTTCTTTCATATGAGGCTTCCTTTTCTTTATTTTTCCCCCCCTGTCTTTAAGATAATGAAAAGCCCAGGCTTTTAATTTACAGACCGAGACCAAGGCAAGTTGTGTGCACAGAGCCGTGTGCGTTTCGATTTTTCAGATCCTCTCGCTGGCAGAATCTCTTTGAGAACCTTTTTCCCACACTGATTCCCGTACAGGGGGTGCGTTGCACCGCGCCTGGAGCTCGCGCTGGCCTTGCCCGCTTCTTTGGCGGGTTCCTGCTTCGCTCGCCCCGTCAGCACTGCCCACCCCAGCGCGCCCTCGGTCTTCCTCCCAACGTCCCCTCGGTCTTCCTCCCAACGTCCCCTCGGTCTTCCTCCCAACGCGCCCTTGATCTTCCTCCCAGTGTCCCCTTGCTTCTTCCTCCCAATACGCCCTTGATCTTCCTCCCAATGCGCCCTTGATCTTCCTCCTAGCGTCCCCTTGCTTCTTCCTCCCAACGCGCCCTCGGTCTTCCTCCCAACGTGCCCTTGATCTTCCTTCTCCTCGTGCTGAGTTGTGCTGACGATGGGCGCCCACTGCGGCTCCCTCATCCAGCGCCCCTCCGGGTTGCGTTCACCACGCGAGCTTAGAGGTCTCTGAGTAGAGGGTGACTTTATTTAACCTTTGGGGCTTTTTATAGATCTCCCTGAGGTTGTTTTGTCATCAGACCAAATCCGCGTTAGCCCAGCGAAGTGCCCAGTGTCGTCATCTGGCATGTTACAGACAAATTCCAATTACTTTCCTGCTTCAAGCTATTGTTAAACACCATGAGCTAGCTGACAGTAAAATTATAAATACAGGTGTTGTCACACTACACTATAATCAGAATTTTAATTTGAATTTTCATTTGTAAAGCCTTTTTTTAACATGAAAATGGGAATAGAATTAGTTTTATTGACAGTAAAAAGACATTTTGAAAGCTTCCTAAATCATTACCTGTATTTAGTAGAGGGAAAAAATTGTATATGCCTATATAAAAAGAAGAGTTTTATTATCACATATTTACTCATTATATTTGGTGGTAAATAAAACGAGGAAGATGTGTTTGACAAATGATTGACGTAATTCAGTACGTTTTCACTTCATTGGAACAATAGACAGACATAAATATATATTTGCCTTTGTTTTGTTCCGCTATTACTATGCAAGCCAGCGATAAAATCTCCAAGCAAATTAAGTAGAGCCTGTTGAGTCTCTGTGCAGCGCTCAACTTTTTATTTTGCAATTTTCTCTTCTTACATAGATTCATCCTTCTTTGCTTTTTTCCCCCTTTTTCTCTTTTTTTTCCTCTCCTCTTTTTCTCGCCTGGTGGTTGGAGTGGTTCCCCCTTCTCAAGACCCTTTTTTTTTTTTTTTTTCCTCGAGGCATTTAGTGTCGTGTCTGCCAGATTTCAGTGATGAGCAGCGAATTGCTTTTAAAGTGGGCATTATGCCAGTTCAGCAGCACAATGGAAAACCAATCTTCCACCATTCTACTTTTGATGCTGTTATTGTAGCATTTTAGATAACTGCTGCCACAAAAAAAGATGTGCTCAATTGCTACCAGTTAGTCAAGTTAAATCCAGAGTAGCATTAAAATTACTCTGAAAACTGTTTGTCAGAGGTCATGTGCTGTCTGTGGCTGCAGCGCATAGGATAGCTGTTCTGTTCTGTGTGGGTTTTTTTTTTTCTTTTTACGTTATTATTACTGTGACTGACCAGCTCTCTAAATAGCCCTTCACTACTTGTTTACTTATTGTCTTCACCTCGCTGCTGAAAATATGTGTCAAACAGAAATGTTGAAAAGTTTCTGCAAAGTGCTGGAAATAGCAGGGGAGTGAGTTCTTCAGGGTGCTACAGTTTGTACAGTGTGAAAGCAAAAAAAAAAATAAATAAATAGAAAGAAGAAGGGGAGAGCAAGAACATAATTCTCTGGTTTCTGTAGCAAGATTACTGTTTTCATCTTTTTATCTTCACTTTTCAACCACTGAGTTCACTTTTCTTTTTTTTTTTTAATAGCGCAAATGGAATTTATCCGCTTTCTCACTCTCTTCCCCGTCCACTCCTCCTCCTCCTCCTCTTCCTCTCTATCCTGCCGGCTTTGCTTGTGAATGAAAGGGTCTGTTACTAGTGCCGCAGGACAGATGGCAGTTGTGCAGGGGGGATTATAACACTAGGTGACTTCTAAATCAGTTGTTTTCCAATAAAATACAAAGCAGGAAGATTATTTACGGGTGGTGGGAATTAAAAGAGCAAGGATGTTTTGCTTGCGCGTTGCTAAGACTTTATTTTATTAATAATATAATGCAGCGCATTAGCAGCCCGGGTAATTGTTTTCCTTGCTTGTATTGCTATAATGTGCACGTTACGCCCTGTGATGTTCCTGTTCTGATTGCTTTTAGCAGGGAAACAGTCTCACAGTTCAAGCCATACATTGCACCAGGTTAGAGTTTCGGACCACAGATCGGGCTGCTCCTGCAGGACAGGGAAAGAGTTAGGGCTGCAGATTGCAGCCCTGTGTTTAGGCGTCTAAATGACATAGCAGGTTTTCAAGGGAGATTAGTAGTTGTGACTTTTTTAGTCACGGAGCACTGCAGTGCTCCATAGCAGTTAAGGGGATGTATTTATACCTCTAGGTCAGCACCGAGTCGCAGCATCAATCACACAGCTTTGGGAATCTCACCATAGCCCACGAGGTTGCCCTTTCTCTGTAGGGTGGGAAGGGTGTCTATCCCCCAGGAACACATGGAGCTAGTGCTCACTAATAGCTGTAGAACGCCTTAAAAACCTCCAATAGGTGGCAGCATGGAAGTGCAGAGTTGTCACAATTAGGAATTTTTAGCATTCCCCTTAAAAATGGGCATTTTCATAGATGCTTGATTAAATTCTAGATGCTGATATTTTGCTGCCTTCAAAGCAGAAATCTAGCAAACTCTTGGATTTTTATATGCGGGGAACTTCACTGATGGTGCAGATGGGTCGTGCTTAGTTGTTACTGTTCTCTACTAGGGATGTATAGGGCTTGTGTGCTTGCAGAAGGATTCTACTAAAAACTAGTCAGTGGAATTGTTTGGGATAAACTTTATTTAATAGGAGCTGTCCGCATTTTCCAGGTAAATGCCTTTAAAATGGAATACCTTTAAATGATTGTTATGCCAACAGAATGACTAGAAAAGGGTCAGAAAGGTGCATATCAATAGAGTTAAGGGGGGGTAAAAAGGCTCTCCTTCAGTGAAATAAAACTAGCTCCTCCTGGCAGTGTAATGGAAAAGTTAAAATGCACGTGTGTGTGTCTGTGTGTGTCCCCAAACATGCTTTACTGAGTGAAATCAATTATTGGTGAATCAAATAGCACTGAGGAGGTAAAAAAAAAGAGAGCACCAGGTCAGGTCTCAAAAGAAAGTGAGAGAGTAAAGCCATGAGAAGCACTTTATACATTAGTTACTTATACCATTATACCTTAAGTTTAGGAGATCCACTGTTTCTGCTAGAGTTTTTGTTGTTGTTGTTTTGGTTTTCCCTTCTTAAACTAGAACTTCACCTTTGCAGGATTTATTGTGTATATTACTTAAATCTATGGCCACATATCAACACATCTGTCTGCTTCTCGGGTAGCTTCCCACCAGCAAGTATGTGGCCTGTGTACATAAATGCCTTCCCGGAAAGACCAGTGGAACGTGTGGCTGCTGGAGTTAGTCTTGGGCAGAATATAACTGAGCAGAAAATAAAACTGAGGCAGAAAACTGGCCAGATAAATTAAGATCAGCAGAAAATAGAAACCTGTTAGTCACTATGACTCAAAAGTTTAAATATTTCAGGAGAATAATCGCTTGGTTTGTTGGTTTCATACAGTATTCCTCTACTGAACGTTTGTCCTGAGGAGAAATAAAGATGAATCCATTGGAACTTTTTCTTATTTATGGTATGGCACAGACTCTTTTTCTTTCTCTTTGGTCTATGTTTTTGGCCATTTTGGGATATGTGATGTGGAAAATGATCCATGTGTTCCTGGTGAGATGTTGAAGAATTCCCCAGTAAGGAGCAGCCACCTTCGGGGAAGAGGGAAATAGGAGGATATAGGAAATAGTGCTCAGAGCAGCAGTTTGAGAGCTGCTTTCCTCTGCAGCCGTGGAGGAAGGAGGCAGCTGGCTCTCGAATGGAACAGGCTCCAGTTTTTATGGATCTCAACCTCACTATTCTCCTTCTCGGAAAACAGCTATATAAATTATATATATATTAAAAATTATAATATCAAAAGCTAATAATATTGGCTTTTTAGGCTGCAGAATAGGTTACATGTTTTCTTCGTGAGAAAGGTAAATCAGAGTAACCATCAGGAGAAAGTGCAAGTTGAACTGCATTAAGTGAGGACTAGTTGGGTTGGAGGCTCTCCCACGCTTTTGTCTTCAGTTTGAGTAATGTACCAAGTAATGACTGCTAAGGCATCGGCTTTGGGTTGAGGCCGACAATCTATAAATATAAAATTTATCTACTAGTGTAGTTACCTTGGAATTTTTAGTCTTAAGTGCAGAATTGCTTCCCTGGTCCTTCCTTCTTGGTTCCCAGGATCAAACTCCTCAGAATTATCACCAAACAAACAAAAAAAAAAAGAGCCTGAGATCCAGTCCAAAACCTCCTTTTCTGTGAGGATGCCTCTACATACAGTCTGAAAGTGTTCAAAGTGCAAGAATTGGGGTTTTGCCAACTTCAATTTTGTTGTTTTATAATAACAAAATGGGGGTTTGTTCATTTGTTTTTACTTAAGCTCTTCCATGTCAAAGAAAAGTTGAAAAGCTCTATTAAAATGGATTCAACTATAATTCTGGCAACTTAGAAGTTTGGAAAGTTAAGACTGAAGTTAAAATTTTATTTCATATTTGATATATTCCTTTAATATTCCTTTATCTGGATAAAGGGTATATTCCTTTATGTTCAGATAGGGCCATTGTCTGAGTGAAAAGGGTCTCTTAAGGCATCGCTGCTGGTAGTCACCGTTACTCCTGGTAGTTCCTCGGGAATTAGCTGCTTTGGTGGGTTGTTGGATTCGTGCATCATTCACCACTTCCAGCTGTGCAACTAATGTGTGTGTGTGCATGCATGTGTGAATATACGTATACATGCATATACTAAATATACATACGCACGCATGCACTCACATGTACGCATGTATGAAAAAAGGTCAAGACCTGCTGGAGAGTTATCATTAT
This sequence comes from Eudromia elegans, assembly GCA_003342815.1. NCBI lineage: Eukaryota > Metazoa > Chordata > Aves > Tinamiformes > Tinamidae > Eudromia > Eudromia elegans. The sequence continues at coordinate 489,743 of PTEX01000129.1, read as the reverse complement.
TTAAAAAAAGGTAAGAGGCAATGCCTTTAAGGAAGTTGCCTGGTTAAAAATTTGTTCTGCATGTGTAAATATTAAAATATATTTTTTTTTCTTCTTTTCCCTGCCTAAGGCGGTGCATTGAGAGGCCCATTTCAGTAGATACAGAGGAATGGGCAGTCCTCAGAAGCGCAGGCGGGTAAACCTGGGCTGCCCAAGACAGGGTTTGGAATCTGACCCGTTCGGGAGTGCGGCTCGGGCTGGGGAGCGAGGGCTCGAGCAGAAGTGCCGCTGGCGCGCGTGGTTCGGTGCGGTGCGGTGCGTGCCGTGCGCGGGCCGGCCTGGCTCGCGAGGACGCGCGGCTCGTGCGCGCGCGGCTCCGCGCTGCCTGGCGTGCAGCACGACGGCCTCCCCTGTGC
>PTEX01000129.1:476848-486848 GCA_003342815.1 Eudromia elegans | reverse complement strand
AATTGCTTTATAGCCTTGTTGGTTGCGCTGGGAATATAAAGGCGAGTAGCTGGAGGCTTCTGCGTCTCTTCATTAAATTGCTGTTGACTTTTTTCATTGACATTCCATAAATGGCAAAGTTAAGGTTAACAGTGTAAATAGGGGTGCTGGGCCTTCTAAAAGGGGAACCCAGGCAATTAAAAAAAATGGCTTGCATAACCTGATACCATAATAGACAGAATATTTATTTAACTCGCAGTAAATTGACACACCTCTAGACAGAGACAATTATGACTGACTGTAAAACATCTGACAGAGCCAATTATGACTGACTGTTGTTTGCTACCTTTGCGCAGAAATAAATGAAACACAGATATTTGGAACAGAGGCTGCTGCCTGTGTGTCTAAGCTTGCTGTAATTAAAATACAATAACCAGTAGGCGATGTAAAAAATTCAGTACCTAATTTAGCACGTTCTTTAACTCTTTAAGCTGTCGAGAGACACGGCGCTCCGCGTGAGCGATGCTCCGAAGCCGCCTGCCTCGCTCGCTCCCGGGTAAAGCGGAGGGTTTGGCAGCGTGCGTGCAGGCACCGACGCGGCTCCTCGCGTGCTCCATGCGGGTACCCGCACGCGAGCACAAAGGAATGCAAATACGCTTTCGCTCGGCACCGCCGAGAGCAGCCTATCGACAGAATAACCGGGGGAGAGAGTTTAATAACACGGCACAGTTCAGCTGCCCAATCAGTGGAGTAATAAGAATAAAAAAAGAAACCGACAAAAAAGGGGGCTCTCTCTGAGGCACGTCTCGGTGGGTCCAAGAGCAAAAGTTCCTGATCTTCACTGTCGGGTTAGTCTGTGTCATTTTAATAGCAGTGAGGAGAAGTTGCAGTAAATGGAGAATACGTGATCAGGTATAGGAAAACTCCAAATATTTCCATCCTTACTTCCACTATGGGTGCAGCAGTATGGGGTAAATGGAATGATTTTAGCTACCTTTTTGAAAACTGAATTCTCAAAAACTATATAAATATACCTGGAAAACTAAACAGGACCTTGGATGTGGTGCTGAATTTGACAGGGATGCCTGGAAGCCGAGACTGGGTTTTGTGAAAGGAAGAGGCCGGCACTTGCAGTGGGGGCTCTTAACTGCGTGTTTGGTAGTGAGATTTGATTCTAAAATATTTAGTAAGGTTCAAGAACTTCAGGGAATATGGTACCTGAATTTAATAACATGTCACGGTTTACGATATTTTTTTTAAGTTTTTGTTTCCAAATGCGTGTGTTTAGTGCGTGTGTTTCTCCTGGAGCTCCCTGTTGCGCGTGTGCTTGCACACGTGCTGGTGCCTGTACGTGGGGCGGCGGTGTTGGCCGCTGTGGGTGAGTGCTTGCCTGCCCCGGACGTGGCTGTTATCAATACAGCAGCGGCGTGGTGACAGGGGTCTCGCTGTTTCCAGGACGTGCCCAGCTCCCTCGCGGGCGCTTGCGGAGGGGCTGCGTCCACCGTGGGCCTCGGGGGCGATACCACGCACATTCCCCGTGGGAAGGAGCTGGCAGCGTTTACGTGCATCCCTGACGGTGTGGGAGCTCGAGCTATTGACCGGACGCGTGATACGCGGCGGTGCGGTCACGGCCGGCGCGCAGAGCGGAGCCGGTTGTCATTCTTGCTCTGCTGTGCGGCAGCGTAAATAGTCCCCTTCCTAACCAGCCTGGTGGGAAAAGTCAATATCCCATCAGCAGAGGAGGCAGGAGCCATGTCCCCTCTCGTCTTGCCCCACTCCGCGCGGCCGCGGCGCTCACCGTGCGCTCGTGTCACTCACTCAGCGCTGCCGGCGCCGCAGCCGCCCCCGTCCCCCCTGTGCGAGCCCACCCTCCCCGCCGCGGCAGCCGAGGGGCCGTCACTGCCGCCAGAGCTGGGGGTTAGCGAGGAGGGGGCCGGGAAGCCCGCTGGGGCTGGGAGCTGCACGCAGCCTTGAGCGGGGCTTTGCCGTCTGCCTGCTTCCCCTCCTGCCCGCCCGTCCTGCTCTCCCCGGGCGCCCGCGGCCCCTGCGCGCGGCGCCTTCCGCCTCACGAGCGCCAGGAGCTCGCAGCTTGCTTAGCCTGGCTCCCAGCGGCCCCTGCGACGTGTTCTGTAGCCCGCTGGCGCGAGCAGCATGCCCCACAGCGGGCTGTGGGGGCGAGCGGTGCCACAGGAACCGGCGTGGTGGCTCGTGTGCTTGGAAGGAGCAGGAGCTCGTTGGGGCTGAATCTGTGGCGGGGAGGGCTCCGTGCTTTCGTGCACTACAGATTCCGTGGGTTGTCTAGTTCAATCCTACACTTAAATTATTTGGGGGGTCATTAAATGTGCTTGTGCCATAGGGATGTCAACCCAATAATGATTCTGGTAACTGGGATTTTTATTGTGTTTGAGGTGCACTTTAGGAAATTTTTAATTCCACTGATAAATATATCCTGTTCCTGTCTCAGAAAGGTAAGAATGTCCTGTGTTCAATCATACATGGGCTTACTGCCCAAAGTTGTAAGCATAAGTACTTAGAGCTGAACGACAGCACCATTTTGCCTTCCTTACGAGGAGGAATGAAAACTGGTCTCCAAAGGGCTTCTGAGCAACACATTCAGTAGCTTAAACTGTCATCTTTAATTTAATTTTCAAAGATTTTATAGTGCCATGTTGAGAGATGGGAGTGGACCTTTGTCAATAACATGGAAAACCTAAGCAGATAATAGTTCCTCAATAAACCATTGAGATTTCTACTGCATCCAATACTTAGTCCCTTGAGTTCATCTTAAAAAATTGGGGCTCTGCAAAAATGTTCATAAATCCTTGGGGAGGAGGAAGGCAGAAACCCCAAATTACAGTCACTGTTTCTGTTAGTTTGTCCCCCTGCCCCCAGTTCCTCGTATCTCACGCCCAACAGAGCTGTGCAGTGCCTGTGAGGCTGGGCCTGTGTGACGGGGGCCTCACGAGGTGAAGCTCCTGTGCCGGAGTCTTGTAGCTTGACTGGAGCTGCCCCATCCCCTGGAGAGGGGCGTCTTCCCCCGGAGAGTCTCCGTTGGGGTCACATCCTTCCTGTATGCCCAGCAATCCAGAGCATCCTCTGGAGCAGGTTTCAGGGAGCAGCTGTTGGCACGGGCTTTTGGGTCAGGACTGGTGGTCTAGAACATGAGGGTGGCTTGAAAAGAGGAGCGCCAGTGGGCGAGATGAGCTTCAAGTCAGTGCTGACCACGTACAGGTAAACCTTGCAGGGCGTGTAGAGCCCATAAGACAGCCGAGTAAGCCCAGCTGAGGCCTTGCACCATAGACATTTCCCCACAGGTGCGTTGATCGAGCATTCGAGAATGGCTCCGATTCGTTTGTTGGGGATCTGACGTCTCCCGGTGGGATAACTTGGGTATCTTCTCTCCGCTTTGGGGCAGGGTGGCGTGGTGTTTCCCCTGCACGACCGCCTGGGCCTGCTTTCCTTTTCCTCCCGACACCTCCTGAGCTCCGCCGTGCCCGTCCTGCGTCCGAGACAGCGCCATGCCGGTGGGGAGGCCGGCCCAGGCTGCAGCGGCACCGCCGTTAGCAGCAGGGGTTAGAGTCAAACCAGGGTCCCCCTGAAATGCGGATCTGAACCTTGCTATCAGTGGAACTTCTCCCTCTTGCAACCCCCTAGGGATGATCCATAGCCTCTGCCTACTTGATAATAACCTAATCCACCCTCCAGCTGCTTCCTCTCTCTGCCGTGGCCTGGCGAGCCCCGCTTCACTGCACGTTGGTGACCGTACCGGGCGCGCAGCGGCCCTGGGAGGGGGCCCAGGCACTGGCTCCAGAGGGGGTGGCCAAGGCCTTGGGAGCCGCCGTCAGCCTCAGTGCCCATCCTGGGTTTGGCATCAGCCCAACCCAGCGCTGGCCATGGTGGAAGGTTGAAGAGCTCGCCCTGAATGTCGTCTTTGAATGTTAACTGCTGGAGTCACCTTGTTTCAAAATACCACCATTCTATACAGCAAGTGCAGCAGTAATTACTTTTCATGGTCTTTTAATCCTCTGTTTTTTCTTTTCCTTCATGCTTTCAGAGCACGCGAAGAAGTCCCTGAAAAGGGAAGTATCTGACGCCTACAGAAGGCTGAAGAGCACAGCAGACAAATGGCTGTCCATGAGCAGCTACTCCGAAGTGAACCTCGGCAAGCTCTTTGAGACCATCAGCATAGCAAGATCCCTGGGAGAACCCGCTAGTGAAAGACAGTGATTTGTGCAAAGCGGAGGGAGCAGAGAGGCTAGCTGGTTGTGCAGGAGCAGTGATCTCCTAAGCACTACCCTCTTTCAGTACGCACAGGGCTGTTTTAATAATCTCGTTTCTTTGGTGTTGGAAAACCAGAAGATAAAAACACAATATATGGTTCATTCACATGGACGTGAAGTACTCATATTTTTTTATCTTCACTTCTTTTCTCCGTTGAGAAGTCGGGGTTGTTAGAACACGGAGTATTTGATTTTTGCAATGTATTTTGTTGTGTATTTAGACCTATGAGGGAAAAGGGGGTGGGGGAATTGCTGCTTTAATTGGATAATTCCCAGTGAGAGTTGCTGGAATGTAAGTGATCCTAGACTTTGCTCCAGGGTATTTAGTAGAGGTGCTCTCAGGAAGAGAGGTTAGTAGAGGTCTCAGTAGGAGCACTAATGTTTTGCCTTTTCACAGTTTATCTTCTTCCTGATCATAAACATACCAATTACAAACAATGCTAAACCTAAATGCCTTTAAGTGCCCTGATAACCTTCTGGTGGAGGTAGGCATGCCTTACTTGCAAGTTTATTAAAGGCAAAGAACATAAAGAAGTAGCCTGGAGTTTCCAAAAAGAGGGAACCATCTTTTCATGAAGAGTCTTTCAGCATCTTTCAGCGTAAGGATTTACCACATTGGAGACTGGGTACGTGTATGTACACATGCAAAAGTACCAAATTTGTTAGTACCTGCATGGGTTATAAAGATGCTTCAGGGGGGAAAGGAGAATCATTGTTGCCGTTCTGCAATAATTGCTGTATTGGGGGTTTTAAAGGTTTTATAAATAAATTGTATTTTCCATTTACTTTTAGTAAAATTACAAACAGATGTGATGAGAAACATACATATGGTTGCAGCTTTTGTACCAGAATGGAAATATTGTACCCATTACATTCGCTGTTAAGTTTGCAATGTGATATAGTGATGTAAGGTTATAAAAAAAAAAGTTCTTTTTAATCTTTAACAGTATAAAATGTAAAATTTTCATAACACTTGAAGGAAAAAATAAAGTTTTCTAGTAAAAGAAAGAGATTTTGGTCTGATCGTCTGTCCATTGAAAATACCATGTGCAAGGTTACGTTTCTCCAAACTCCAGAAGTTTCAGAAACCCAAGGACAAACGCTGGAGCGTGAGGTAGCAGAGGCACGTGGGCCTCTGCTTGTGTATTTTATGACGTTGGTCTGTCCCTAGGCGGTAGCTGCCCGGCGCCTCGGGAGATGCCGTGTGTCGGTACAGGTAGGTCTGCCTCAATAGGCCACAACACGCGCAGCTCCTGAGCGACTGGGGCCCAGTCGTAGTTTTTGCTCAAGCCGAGTAAGAGATGGGTGAGAACCTGCGCCCCGCAGGGACTCGTTCCGTGCTGGTGCCGTCCCAGCGCGGGGAGCTCCCGCCCTGCCCTCCCCAACCCGCTCGCTTGGGTCGTGGACGTTGGGCACCTTCACCGGGGAGAAGGTGAAAGCCCATGGCTGCCTCGGCCACGTGGTGACATCGCAGCCCTGAGAAGGAATCGGGGTCCTGGAGTTGCACACATAATTTTTTTTTTCTTTAATTCATCATGCCCAACCCAATTACGGTCATGAAGGCGTCACTGATATTAACTGGGTAAAATGCCTTAGACGAGGGAGAGAAAAAACCCGGTCGCCGTCTCCCTGCAACGTTAGGTATCCAAACAAACGGCTGCAGGGGCGCAACGTGCCCCACGGCCCCGGCACGGTTCTGCACGCGCGGCGGGGGAGCCCCATAGGCGGTTTGCGGGCTCGGGGCTGCGCCGGCGAAGCGGGAGCGGGGCCGGGCCCTGCCCGGGCCGGAGAGCCGAGCCCAAACCCGGCACCCCCTCGCCCCCGCTCCGGGCGGACCCGCAGGGCCGAAATCCCGCTTTTCCCACTCTGAAATTCTGCTTTTCAGCCCCAATCCGGGCGGGTTTTGATTCAGAAGGGTGATCAGAGCCGAGCTGAACTCTTGGCAAGGAGTGAACGGGATTTTTCCCCCCCACATCCCCTCTCTTTCCCTCTCGGTGACTAATCAGCTCTGGGCACTTTGCCTCGTCTTGGCCCCGCAGAAAGGCTGGGAAATGCGAAATCATCCTTATAGAATTTAATATTCAATAGAGCCGGTTAATTTGGTGCTGTAAATACTTGGGGGAAGATGGGGGTGCAGAGGTCTCCCTTTGGAGCCCAATCTCCGCTGAATTTCCACCACTTCCTTTCTCCCACCTTGGCTCCGGCTCCCCTCCGCACCGCCAGTCCCGTTAAATTTAAGATTTGTTTTTATTTGTGTTTATTTGCAGCCCTGGAAGAGGAGTGTTGATACAGTGAGACGGTAGCCAGGTTTCCCTCATGACATATGGCGCGTTACAACCGATTCCAAGCGGCAAACACATTTGCGGCTCTGCCAAAATGCTCTTTTCACTGTAAACCCCACTTCCCTACTTCCAAACGTGAGCACATCTGCCTTTTCTTTTTTTTCCCTCTTTTTTTATTTTTTTTCCATGATTTTCTGTCTTCCGCCGAGCACCTTAAATATTCCCTAATTGAATAGTTCTCCGGCACTCTCCTTATAGCAGTTTAATAGATTAACTCATCTGTGCCAGCTTCGAATTTCAGATTAAAATTCCTTCATCCCGAAGGCAGCATTATCAGGTTGTTGGAGGCTGTTTTCAAACCTTGGTTTTGAATAGCAGCGGCTCTGCATTAATTTAACCACTAAGCTAATAAGTAGGTTTCGTTTTGTTATGCTAAGCTTTATTGCTTTTCTTTTGATCAGAATGGTGTTGTTGAGCAAAGCAGCAGACAAGGCATTCTTTGATGAGGGAATTAGTGCTCTATTCTCCCTCTATTATTCATAGCACAGTGGAATATGTAAGTACCTGAGGGTGTCAAAGGAGAGCAGGCTCTATTGCAAAGTGTTCGCCTTGTTTCTCTCAATAGCTGACTATGAGATGATAAACCGCTTAATACACTGCACTAATTGGATGAGAGCAGAAAGAGATGGGAATTAAGGCGAGGCGAAAGGAGAAAGTGCTACGAGCCCTCATTCACTCCCGCAGCACTTTAGCAGCGCCAAAGGAGGCACAAGCTTTCTATAAGCAGACTAGGGGTTTTGTGCGGAGATAAAATGAACCTGTTAGTGGATTCAAGTAATACACTAATTATTGCACAGTATAAATACCACTACTGGTTTTATAACACGGAGGTAAACTTCTTTTGAGAAGGTTATAGGATTGCTTGGCAGCAGTATAGATCCTAATAAGGGACCAGAGTAATAACCCCCTGGATTAACAAAATTGCTGCTTGCAGAAGTATGATTCTGGCTTTTACGAAGATTTCAGCAGAATGAATAAAAATGACTGAATGACATTTCTTAATGCGTAATGGCTCGATAATGATTCCCTTTTCTTTAAGGAAAAAGGAAAAAAAAAAGAAAAAAAAAAAAAAAAAAGAAAAAAGTGTATCCCAGCCCGTGCCGCTCATAACGCCCGAGCGAGGGACACGGGTGATTTTTCCCCGCGTGCCTGCGGCGTTTCTCAGGGCTCCGAAACGCGCCGCGCGGGGAGGGGGCAGCGGGGGGTTGAAGCGGAGCCGGGGAGCGGCGGGAGGCGCCGCGGGCGGGCGGGGGGCCGAGGGGGGCACCCCGGGCCGGGCGGGCGGGGGGACGCGGGGCCGCCCCGAGCGGGGGAGCAGCCGCCCTCGCTAGGGCGGCCCGGGCCGGGCCGAGGGGGCGCCGGGGGGCGCCGGGGAAGGCGCCGGCAACGGGGGGGCGCTGCGGGGCCGGGAGGGGGCGATTCCACGCGGTTCCGCCCCCGGAGCCCCACGGAAGGGCCGCGCGCGAGGACGCCCTCAAAACAATAAAAACGATTAAAAATGAAAACGAAACGGGAAAGGAGAAAAAAACCCACGACAATAACAAGAAGGGAAAGGAATAAGTTAACCCCCGGGAAATAGGGGGGTCCCGGCGCGGCCAGGGGAGCTCCGCTTTCACGCCACCCGCGGAGACACTTTGCGGAGCCACACGCGGCACGCGGGGCTCTCAACCCCGACACGCGCACTTTTCTTTTCTTTTTCTCTCTTTTTTTTTTTCTCGTTTTTGTTGCGTTTCGCAGCGTTTCCCCGCGCTGCTTCGGCAGCGCCGCGGCCGCCCCGGGGGCCCCCCCGCAAACGGGGCTAACGGGGCCGCCCGCAGCCCGCGAGCCGCCTCGCGCGCCCGTCCCCGTCCCCTCGCGCCGCGGCCCCGGCGGGACCCACAGCCCGGAGCGCGGCAGCCCCCGCCGGCCCGCGGCTTGGGGGGCTGTTTCCTCAGCCCGACTCCCACCCCCAGCCGCTTTCGGCTTTGTTTGGTGTTTCCTTTTTGTTAAACATAGATTTTGTTTATTTTCTGCATGAACGCGGCACTTCTCCCGCGGAGAGCGGGAGACGTGTTAACAATAACGACATTACACGGAGAAAAGTACGGTACCATCGCCTCTTGAGGGTTGCAGAAACCTCTACAGTTAATAAGTTAAATAAAGGGTTTGTACATAAATATTTGTCTAGGAGCCCTAGGATATCTACAACACAGTAAGAATCTACAGAGTGACAAACTTTTACAACACTACACTGAGTGCAATTGTTTTATAACATTTCAAATATACAAAGCTCTGTTCTTTTTTTTTTTTTTATAACAATGGTATGTACAGAATCAATAATCACAGTTTAGTGACTTAAACAGTCCATATTCTAGCAGTGTATTTCCCTTTGGTTTGATATAAAAACCTTGGTTGGTGTAGTGATAAAGAATATAACAAGAAAAAGATAAACCCTTTCCCTTAAGTGCACTGGTCATCTCACAGCATCGAATTCACTGTCACTCTGCACTGGCAGCATCCTTGGTTAAAACATGCAGCTCGCCGCATTAACATGTGAAATAGTTCCAGTGCCCCGAATAGACGAACTTAACATCCTGCGATGTTATTTTTAAGAAGGTGTGGGTAGTTTTCCCCCTTCTCTTGATTTTTTTTTTTTTACTTTTTTTTTTGTTTTTTTTTTCTTAATTATATTTTTTTTCGTGCCAAATGAACAGAAGGTGGGATATTTAATGTACGTAGCGCTAATACGTAATAATTTTTATTCGGGCCGTTTCATTGTTTCCGTTCTCGCCCGGCGCTCTGGGGCGGGCGCTGACGCCGCCGCACGCCCGGGCGCACGCACCAGCCGAGGGGCCCCGCGCCCGGGAGCCGGCGAGGGCCGCCTCGCCCGCCGGGGGGCTGCGGCGAGGGGCGCTCGCGCTCCTCACGCCGAGACCCCCCCTCGATCGAGAACCCCCCCCCGCCTGACGCAGCCGCTGGTCCTTTATTTTTCCTTTCTTTCTTTCACTCTTTTTTTTTTCTTTTTTTTTTTTTTGTCTGTTTTATTTGGTCTTGATTCCTGCTATACATCCGAGGTGCCTCCGTTTATCCGCTTATTTATTTATTCGTTTTCCCCTTGCCTCCTATTTTTTTTTTAACATATAATTACAAAATACTTTTAGTGAAATAGAAAGAAAGGAAGGAAGGAAGGAAGGACGGACGGCAGGACCGAGGCGGGCGGCCCCCGCCGTGCCTTGCCTTGCCCTGCCCTGCCCCACCGTGCCCTGCCGTGCCCTGCCCCGCCGTGCCCCTCAGCACACCTCCTTGCCCGCGCTGCCGCCGGGGAGGATGTTGAGCTGCGTGAGCTGCGCCGCGTGCTCCTTGGCCTTGAGGCGCAGCGCGGCGATGCTCGAGGCGCGCCGGTCCGCGGCGGCGCTCGCC
>PTEX01000129.1:427745-457219 GCA_003342815.1 Eudromia elegans | reverse complement strand
TTTTTTTGCAAAGGAGAGCAAGGAGAAGAATTCAGGCATAGCGGAGGAACAAAAATTTTCTATTTCCTTTATTTGAAGTGTTTTTTTTTAATCTTGGACTACAGCGGGCTAATAATAGAAAGCAGTTATGAAATGCACCACCTTTTTCCCAGCAGATCCTGGCATCGCAGCATAGTCTAATTTTGCACTTGTGCTTGCCTTTCTGAAGGATCCCAGAGCTGGCCTGCTTGCCACGCGGCGTTACCTGGAAGAAATGAAACGAAAACTTGCAACAAAGTCGGAAGAAATGTGTGCATGCATTCAATTCCTCGGGGCCCGAGGCTCGGGGAGGCAGGTGCTGGTGCTGTGGGGGCTCCGTGTCCGGCTCCGGGTCTCCTCTGCTCCATGGGGTGCAAAGCGCATGGGACGGCCTGGGGAGCAGCTGCTGCTTGGGGGTGCAGGCACCCCAGGGTGGCTCCAGCTTCAAGCAGAGCTGCTCAGGGCTGGCAATGAGAGCCGTGCGGGGCTCTCTGCTCCAGAGCTTCCAGCCCCCTGCACAGCCCGTGCAATGGGCAGAGGGGCCGGCTCACCAGCATTTCGTTTTTAGGAAAAGAAACAATGAGAAAAATACTTTTATTTTTGTCATTGCTTTTTGCCCATCTCGACGTTGCATATCTTATGGCACACTAGGGTTTGCATACCCTTTCCTGGTATTTTGGAGAACCTCAATAAATAAAAGATGTGAACACAGAATTGCTATTCAGATTTGATTCAATCCAGTAAGGGAGAGAGAGAAAGAAAGAGAGAATCCAAAAGAGGTGACTAGCAAAAAAATAAACAAGAAAGGAGAGCATGCTGAATAGTAGGTTAATATTTTAATGCCCTAAAGAGATTTTTCATCAAACTCATTACTATTACCTGTTTTTCTTCTAACTCACTAGCCACTATCACAAAGCCACTAGCTCTTTGATAGTCACATTCACCATATACCTGTATCAGGTCCTTTCGTTGCTTTGTATTTGTCTTTCTGCTGCCAGACTCGGAGCAGGAAGCACCCTTGTGCTGTATCCTTGTTTCCAGAGCCACTGCAACAGTTATAAACATCCGCTCGGCCCTGAAGGAGGCAAATAGAACGGTGACGAGCTTCAGTAGCCAGTTCTGAATTGCTTCAGACAAGAGGTTGTGTCAATGAAGCGTCATTAAATAAAAATGTGGCTGGTTTTATTTATTTATTTATTTATTGTATATAGTTTAAAGAAGAAAACCTTTGGTTACCTTCACAATAACGGAGGCAAAATTACAATCAGAATTGCTTTTCTTTTTGCACCTTGATGTAGTACTTGAAAAGCCAGAGTAAATATTTTGCCATAGGATGCAGGATTGTGCTCATTTACCTCCAGAATATTTTGACTCCAGGCATGGTTTTGACGAAGATTTAGCAATTTTACTGTTAAATCTTGATTTTTGGAGGGGTTTGGGTCATTCTGGGCTGTGCCTCCTGTTTGAGTGGATGGAGGAGCCCCTGGACTTGCCGTTTTATGATATTTGCTGGCAGAAAAAGAATCAAAGTGTCACTTTTTCTGCCAGCTGCTGGTGAAGCTCTGCACATCTCATCCTTTATCTGCAACAGCAGCAACACGCCCTTTCTCTGTGCTTTCAAGAAATAAATGCTGTGTGAATTTGGTCCCCATGCATGAGCACAGTTTAAAGTCAAGTATAACAAAACCCTTTTTTCCCTTTCAATTCTTGCTTCTTGCCAGTTCTTGACAGTTATTCAGTAGTGGGGATTGACTTTAAATTAAAATAAATCAAAGGTTCCCGCAGCTATGTGAAAGCCAGAGTTCTTATTCCTTCCTCCGTGGCTTTTTCTGGGACCAGTGGACCTCTTCCTCCAAGGACTGTGCCTCTTGGTCACCAGCAGAGACAAGTGACAGAGACAAACTCTGCAAGATGCTGGTGTGTTCAAGCAGTTTTGCATGGCTTTTACACTAACATTTCCAGGAGTCCATCCAGGGGGCATTAACACTTCGGAGCATGATAGCTCACAGCCTAGGAATATGTCAAAATATGCCAGTTAATGGTACAAGCCGGACTGGGATTGCCGAAACATGGTGATGGTAACGGGAGCTGTGCAGCACTCGGCGGTCCAGCTCGCAGTGCATGGAGCCCTTGTCCGAGGGCTGTGCTTTGCAACCCTTCCTGGCAAAGGCAGCTCTTATAGGGAGCATAGAGAGAAGTAAAGCAGTCACTTTGCAGGTAGGAACCTCTTCATGTGCAAGGAATAAAGCTTGAATCTACTTTGTGTCATCAGAGGATGGCCAGAGGGCCCTGCTGGCAGGCTGAAGGTGAGGGCCTGTGTGTGCCAAGGTAGAGGGTGTTGCACAGAGGAACGCATTACATGATAAAGAACTATAAAGGCAAATACCAAAAGCTTGTGGTTGGTGAGTGAAGACAGGTGGTAGCAGGCATTGCTGGAAGGAGAATCCAAGGAAGGTGGTGTGCTCACTCGGGCCTTGGATGTCATCAAGGCTCTGCACCAGTCTTTGTGAGCGGTGATTTTGCTTGTGCAGTGGCTTAACCCCAGTGCAGGTCAGCGTGACAAGCAAAATCTGAGACGCCCCAGGACAGGCAGCATGAGGCCATGCCCAAACTGCAGTGAGATCAGCCGGAGAGAGGAGGAAGGGGAATGGGGAGGGAAATCAGTGGGGAGAAGCCCTGAGCTTCTGGCGCTGGGGTAGCTTTAGGAGCTGTGGGCATGACTGTAGGCATGAGGTCGGGGCAGGGGTGAGGGGACAGCAGGGAAGTTAAGAGAATGGAATGGTTTGTCCGTCACGGGAAAGGGGAGGTTTAGGTCAATGTTCCGTGTGCCCAGTGTTTTGTTATTGTCTCTGTTGCCTTCTGTGTTTGATCCCCCGGAGTGACATCCCTCCAACTCCATCAATACACACAGGACTCAGATATTGACCATCTGGATGGCCCGTGATGGGTGATCTCATTCCTGCATGGTACACCCTATCCACGCTGCTTTGCTCAATTAAACTTGGCTCAGCAGAGACTATACAAATCTGCTGTAAAGTTCATGCCATGACCACATTTCCTATCAATTTCTCCACCGGAACATATATTAAGGGAAACATGGGGATATATTAATTGTACCATTTTGAATAAATGTAACCTTAGCAGCGTACATTTTTTATTATTATTTAATAATTATGAGTTCAGGCTTTTCTTCATTTCCTGCTGTGAGCTTTTAAAAGTCACTGCAATGCTGAAATATAAATAGAGTACGTGACGTAACATTTTGCCTAGGAAAATATCACAGAAATTTTCCCCTCAGTGAAGTGTAATGAAATAATAATAAAAAAATTTCAGTTCATTTGAAATTTTGCTATCTTGAAACCAAAAATGAGAAATCCCAAACGATGAAAAAAAAAAGCTTAAAAAAAAGAGCAATGTTTACTGAGACTTAAATAAGCAAAAAATGAGAAAAAAAAATCCACAGAAAGCATGAATGTTGTAAAGCTTTTGGGAAAAAAATAAAAAAAAAAAAAACAAAAAAAAAGAAAAGATGGGTGAGAAAATATCCCACCTGCTTAGGTTTTTCTCAATCATTCCATTCTCTATCTAAGAAAAAACAGATTGGATGATATTCAGATTCTCCCAGGAAGCAGTAGGTCAGAAATGGGGTTCAATGTGACCAACCAGAACAAGACCTTGTGCCAACAGTCGAGTCTCTCTCATACCTTGACCATGAAACTTTTGCATTTTATCCCTTTCTCCTCTCTTGTTTGCTTCCTTTCTCTTACCTTGTCTTTATGTTTTTTTCTCCCTTTCTTCTTTGTCTTCCTTTCTTAGCCATTTGCCTTATTCTGACAATATGATTACTTAATACTTACCTGCCAAATTAACTGACTTATTTTACCAACGAGTGGGTATACTGTTCCTTGACACTCGTTATTTGACAGTCTCACAATCTTTTCTATGTCCATGAGCTATGTACTATAATGGGAATATTCCAGTAAGTATGGTGGGCTTTTTCTACAACTTATTACTGTTACATACCAGCATGAACCAGTATGTGTGTTGGTTTGCCCTCTTTACTTGACTTTTTAAGGCAATAAAATGTGAATAATTAAAATAATCTATTACAACCCACTCATCCTCTCTCCTTTATTCCAAAAATCACACCCAAATGACCTCTTACAGAGAACTCCACTCCATTCTTCAAGACTCTCTCTTTTCACAAAGAAAAGAAAAAACCCTATTCAGCTAATTGAGCAATTTGCTTAACTGGATACCCTGTAAAAAGGTATAGAGGAAATGCTAATGTATTAAGTATGTGTGTGTATTTGTGTGTGTGTGGAAAAAGGAATTCTATACAGATGCCGTAGTTAGAATGCCACATAAATATATAAGGCAAAACAATTGTTATTGGAGGTATATTTTGAGGTTGCACCTGCTAAGAGTTGTTTATTGCCAGTAAAACTGAAGCAAATAAGAGGAAATTGCTTAAATTTGACCTGAAGTTCGTTTGGTGAATTTTTATTATCACAGTGCTTGAAGCCAGCCCATAGACGTGGATACCTTTGTGCCTAACACACCTTGAAACACGGTGACTTCCCACCCCAAAATTGACCCACCACCCCATAAATCCCACCCTTGTTCTGCAAGGCAACAGGCAGCACAAGAAACACCTGTAGCATCAAGACGATGTGAGTCCCTGTTGTAGCTGTCCCAGATGCTCTAGTTTATCCAGGAGAGTGGGATGACCGGCCTTGGAGAAGCATGGTGAGATGTCTTTGTGGGTGATCATCAGGTCAGTCTTACAGTGGAATCGACTGTGAACGTGAGCAGCAGAGGGGAATATCAAACTGCAATTAGGAAGAGATTGGGAGGAGCTAATGGCCATTTCTTTTCCTACGTCTGTGATCGTTTTCTTTCAGACTATTAGCACGAGCCAGTAGAAGCAGCTCAGTGATGTTTGACGTGGTTTTTTTTCTTAAAATATTTAGTTACTGGTGTGACACATACAGAATGTTTGCAATTTGTTTTTCTTCTTCTTTTCTGCTTATAAGGTCCAGACCTCCAAATGGGGTCTATCATTCTGCCATCAAGACACTTTTTGATTCAGGGTCTCTTCAATGAAATACTTGTTTGAAAGGCTTGTTTCTATCTTCACAGAGTAAAAAGGTTGGCATTACCTAGGGAGAAAACCAGAAATCCCCAAAGGTCCGTGACTAAGAAAGCAAAAGCATGGTAGCACCCTTCACAGGGGGATTTCCAGAAACTGTCGCTGAAATCATCCAGTAAAAGATACTACTTCATTATAATGCTACATTTATAATGATGCTACCATATTAATGTATTAAATCTCCGTTGTCAGGTGATATGACTTACAATGGGTAGCAGAGTAAGGAAATTAAAGCATCTTTCTACCTGCTGAATGGCTCCAAAATCACCAGATGTATCCTGGCCCTAGAAAGAGAAAATTCCCCCACCAGGAAGCTAAGAAGGGCTGCAGCCCTTCAAGGAAGGGCTGAATCTGTCAGTGAGGGACCTTGTCTCTCCAGATCTGGTTACTAGCCAGCTCAAAGCCCTTTGATATATATCTAGTGGTCAATTTTTGCATGTTGTGGGGAAATGATGAAATTGTTTTATTTTTCTTCTTTTACCATCTCTCCACATACAGTAGCAACTTCATGGACAGGTGTTTGATGATGCATGGATTGCCACTTTCACACAGAGATTTTAAATAAAAAGTCTCTTTTCTGCCTAAGAAGTAGATTAGTCAATCTTTAGTGGCTTTCTCCCTCTACTGAAATTCATCAACTTATATGTAAGGGTAAAAATGACACTATCCTCATAAAAGCTGCTTCTGTTGGGATTCACTGCACGATTTAGACCAGATAGCAGTGTAAAGAAGTCCTAATGGGGAAATAAACATTTGAGCATCTTCCCTGATACTATAATTGTCACATTTAGGTGTTGCTATATGTGAAAACAGAAGTGCATGGACAATCTCCTTGTAAACTTCACATGCTATAAACTTTACCATCCTGGATACATATATTGTTTCTTATATATATGTGTGCATGCATGTAATATACACAAAAGCTCTTTGTATACTGTGTGAGAGATGCTTTGTGATACCAATGCAACTACCATTTCCATTTGGAAACTAAAATTTGTCTTAAAAACCCAAAAAACTACAAACAAAAATGCTGGGAGAAATGGCAAGGGAGAAGGGCAGTGAGAAACACTGAAGTTAGAATGGTCAGCAAAATTGTGCTAATGGAGATAAAGTCTCAAAACAATGAAAAGAAGTCACATCTGCCATGCAGTGCTCAAGACTCTTTGATAATGTCTAGTAGGAGGTCTAGTAGGATAATGTTTTGTCATACAAGGTCCTGGAGGTTTCTCTTCCATCCTTGTAGAGTCAACCTTGCCAAACCATGTTGGTTCAATGCTGGCACCGGTCCACTGAGATGGGCCTTGTCTCCTCTTTTCTGTGTCTCCTCCACGCTGACCCCTCCTGTGTCAGAGAGCTTGTGACTGCAGCCCCCACCATGGGCAGCATCCCTCCAAATGTGTTTGGCTGTGACAGGGTCAAGGTTGGCTGTTAGAAATGTGGAGTTCAAACACGTTCCCTCTTGCAGTCACAGGTTGACAGTAAGTTTAATGTAGATGCCCTAGGTGAAGACCTTGATTTGATAGATAGATTTGATGGGAAAACCGTCCTTATTAGGAAAAAAGAAAGAAAGATGCCATCAAAGGGCACTCAGAACACTTAGAGTGTTAGGAAGCCTGAGTTTAAGAACATACAGACTGGGAAATATGGTTTGGTGACCTCTTCTCTTAGAGTAAATAAAAATTGATTAGCTCGACTGAGTATAACTTCTAGTGACTCCTGCTTCAAATATTAGAATCTTCTACCTTTATTTTATTTGCTTTCATTTAATCTTTTTTTTTAAGAAAAAAAGAACTTTACCTTTTATTTTTTATTTGGTGCTGGTGTTACTAGCACTTATGGTAGCTTCAGACTGGCAGAGGATGTGTGACAGGCATTTTTAACATAGATCCACGTCTACCTCATATATTTTGTCCTTGGGTCTTGCTCCATAAAAAGCGTAACAGACAGCAGGCTGGAATGTGGTCACTACTCCACAATCTCTAACAATTGGGAGTTAAATTGATGAGTGGATCCATGTCCTTTCAGCTGGTACTATCCAGAAGGGGAAAACAAGGTCTCTATTAAAGGCTGTTGAGACGCAGTAGAATGATCTTTGTTACTGAGGAAGACCACTGGTCTCCAAAGTGCCCACGTGCTCCTGCCATAGGCCCTATGCAATGATCTCTGCAGCTCAGGCAAGCTCCCCACGGGGTGGCAAGGGAGCTGCGGGCTCAAATCGTGCAACACAGAGGAGGGCAACTGTTCTCATCTGTGTGTGAATTCAGTGACTTCAGGGCTGTCATATCTGTGGCAGAGGAAACCTGCTATGAGCTACAGGAGCGTACTCGCAGAGCAGGCAATGCAGAACGAAAGGCTTGCGCCTTCCCCTTGAGCCTGTGATCTCTACACTTTATTTATTTTCCTGGTGGGTAGGGCATGCCCTGTGGCAACTTTTATGGTCAGACAGGGCAGCTTTTGGTGCTCTGAAAGGAAAATTATGACTATCCTCAACCTCTGCTTTTCAGGATAATTCTTGTCCTGAACAGCTCTATTGTTGCTCACACAGTAGAAAGCTGTTGGCTTTCCACGACTTTGGCAAGGTTGTAATATCCCTGAAGGTGTGTTTTTGCCTGAGACTGTGTCTGTGAATAACCTTTCATAGGCGGTGATCTTGCACACATTTTGGCACGTCAATATTCTCACGGATTTTTCCATGCGTGAATGTACCTGACTGCTGGAACCAAGGGCTTCGATACTGAGATGTTATTGTTTACCAAGGTAGTAATTTCCCTAGTGTAATGTCAAAAGCATACATTCAATCAGATTGTTCTCTACAATTCTGGAAGTTTGTCAGACTTAGCTTCCTAAATAGGACTGAGTGTACTTGTTTCAGAGAGATTCACCTGAACAAATGCATGTTTAATATGTCTTTTCAATTAGAAGAGATCTTGTTTCTGTAAATATGCCCATAAATCTCTCTTTTGTGGTGAATAAAGGTAATGTTTTTGTGTACAGTGTTCTTTACACACGCAAGATGCATTTCCTGATGGGAAAAATACTCTGAGCCCTCTACAGTTCTTGATTACCACTTAATAGATGGCAGAACCCCATAACCATACCTGCTGAAAAAGAGCAAATGTGGGTGTGTTGGCTCTGTGACCGGAGTGTTTGTCACTCTCCGGTGCTTTTCTGTCTCAGAGTTGCCCATAATTTCCTACAGAATCATAGGGAATACGTATAGAAAATAGATTGACCAAGGGATGCAAAGATCACAGTCCCCTCAGCCATTCGTTGCCACCTGTCATATTAGAAAAAAACAAGGTTGTGACACTGCTTCCTCCTAAATCAGCTGGAAGAGAACATCTTCCCAAACAGGTGAAACACCACTTGCTGTCCTCTTACAAAATGGGATGATTCTGAGCAATGCCAATCCGTTAAAGACTTTGCAGTGTTGCAGAATGGTTGTAAGAGGCCGTGCTGCTGCTGACACAATCTGGGCCAGTTTGAAGGCCGGATCCTCAGCCCGTGCAGCCAGGAATGGTTCTGGTGACACCAGCTGAGCAATAGCGCTGCCGACACAACCTGAGGAGCCTCAGAGAATCCCGCTCAACCAGAGGGCTTGCACTGCAGGGATGGTTGCTTTACTTCCACAAATGCCATTCAAACAAAGAACTTCAATTGCTTAATATTTTTTCTCTTGTTCTGTTAGGGAATGTAATCCATCATCATCTGGCTTTGTCCTGTGCAGTACAGAGTATTATCAAGCCCATATTTTTTGTTCTAGTCTGCTCGCTAAGCTGAGCAGACCAAGATAGATACATTCTGAAGGTATCTAGGATTACATTGAAATCATGTCTGAAATATTACAGTGCTTCCCTTCCCTTCTCTTCCCTTCCCTATCCCTTCCTCTTCCCCTTTCCATTTTTTCCTCTAATTACAAACTATGTTTTCATACATGGATGTATTATGAAGCTGCTGCTCATAGTACAGCTTGGGGCAACCCTGGTTGATAAAGACTATAGGTAATCTAAATAAAAGTTCATGGCCTCTTTGACCATATTTGCCTGGCTTGCCTGTCTTAACTCATTTATCTAAAACAAAACAAAACAAAACAAAACAAAACAAAACAAAACAAAACAAAGCAAAAAGGGCAGAAAAAATCCCTAGCGAATTCCTATCAGTTTCACCTAAGTCTTTGGTTTCACTGGCTTCCACTAAGGATATCATCACACTGTTTTGTCCCAACCCAGTCCTAACCCGCTTAGCTTTTTAAGCTGTTAGTTTAATCAATTCCCTGTCTTTTTGATTGTGAGGACTGTGTATTGCAAGTGGAGTCTTGATGCAAAGCATCGCTAAATTAATTAGTTTTGGCCATGATTCATCACACTTAATGGGGGCCCTTATATGCTCAAAGGTAGACAACTGTTTAAGTGCCTCATTGAACGGGGCCCTCTCCTTTCATGGGAGGAGGGGGAGAGGCTTGGCCTCTGCTGTTGCACCCAGTTAGCCTGGCTACGTTTTGCCTTGTCTGGCAATATCTGGTCTAATAAGCATTCACTAAGTTTTAGTTATATCTAGTACAGAACTAGAATACCTTGAATAGTTTTCATCTCATTTTCTGTCTGTTTCCTTCCTATTCCTATGGTATTGTGACAGTTTGATGGTATTTCTGCTGAATTTGTCATACTCCCTCTGTACATCACAAGAAGTGCTCTGTATAAGGCCATGAAAATCTCTAGCTTGAAAGGTCCAGTCAATGAAATTTTAGATGTTGGTTTCTTAACGAAATTAATCCTGTTTTTTCATGGACTTACACACTTTCTACTTCATTTGATCCTTGGAGAGGCTTTTACTGTAATCTTGCAGACTGAGATTAAAATGGATAGGGATGTCATGTTGCAGGATGATGCATTCCACATCAACAGGCATCACTTGTTAACTTTCCATTGATATATAAATAGAGGAAAAGAAGTGACAAACATCACTGACCGGGTTTGGGTTCCTATGGCTATGAGGAACCATCCACTACACCTTAGCAGTTGAATCTCTGTGTGCTTTTTCAGCAGAACCCTGGCCCTGCTGAAATTCTGGCTATTCCTCATGAACCCAAGAGCCAAAACTTCATTCTGAGACATGTCAGAGACTTTTCATGGTGTAGAAACATACTTGTGCCCAGCAGCGTAATGCTGAGATTCAAAGGTCAATGCTGTCAAGCTTTCTAAATAACCACTTTTACAGTAGGATTTAGGTATTTCACTCTGGCTGTGTTAAGACACTGCTTGAATTTTATAGGCATGTGTTATAGAAGAGACTGAAATTGATAAATTGTATCTATACATTTTCAGAAAGGAAACCAGAACAACTCATAAAGGACAGAGACAGTCTGTGATTCTAGCATTTAAAAAAATGACATGATCTGAAATTATTCGTGGCTATTTTTTCAATCTCTTGCTACCACAAGTTTCCAGACAACTGAGCTAGAGTAGATGGCATCACAACTTCATGATGACCTTTCTGCTGGAGGCAATCATAATGCAAAGCTTCATCTTCAGAAGATAACTCCGAAAGACCAGGACTCTGAGGTACTGTTTCATTCATATGAATGTTTAAATTTCCTCTGAATTTTTGAGGTTTTGTTCACCTCTCCTTTTTTTTTTTTTTTTTTTTTTTTCTGAAATTGAGATTCCTTTTCCTTTCTTGAGAGTGTTGATGTTGATTTTCAAAGCTGAGACCTTTGCCCACTGCTGAATGGTCCTGCTGGGAGATTGCTGCCTTCTCTCCAGAAAGAAACAGCAGTCTAATGATAGGTGAGCAGTAAGGTAGGCAGGATGAAAAACCCTGCAAACGGTCTGCTCGAGGGTGAGGAAGAAACTCCTGGTTGTCACAGAAGGAATTCTCTATCAGCCGTGTCTTCCCTTTGTCTGATATCTGCGTGGTTTAAGCTTAACTCTTAGTTGCAGGGTGCACTGAGGAAACACTAGGGAAACAAGCAAACAGTGAGTGAAGTCAAGATAAGCCAGTCTGGAGGGAGAGCCAGGGCAAAGTGGGCTAGATGTAGGGAACAAAAAATTCCTAGTCCTGGGAAAAGCCAAGCAACATTTCTACAAAAATGAGCAGTTGACACGAACGTGCAGATACTACAGCTTTTTTTTTTCTTTTTTTTTCCTCTTATTCTGGAAGTGATGTTTAAAACATGACCTAACAGTCAACACTCATCCTGAGAGGTCATTCATGTAAATAAAAGTTTGAGGATCCTGCACTAAATTAATCCTATTATTATTATTATTATTATTATTATTATTATTATTATTATTATCATCATCATCATTATTATTATTGTTATTATTCCTCTTACTACCATTATTCTGCTTGGGTATCTTGCTTTCTCACAAGGTGCACAGGCACAGGTAGCTCCCCAGAGCATTATTTTTTCTCCCCAAACTGCTGCTCTTGATCCGGAGCACCTTGGAGCGATTCGCAGAGAGGAGGCAAAGATCCTGTGGGTAACTTCCGAGCTGGGCAAGGCGACCCGGGGAATCCCTGGCCCCAGGCGTGGAGAACATGTGTAATGAATACGCGGCAGCCTCCGGTGGGAGCCCTGCCACTGTTAAATTTGTAGCCAATTAGCAGTGTTGCACAATTCCAGCAGAGTAACACCAGTCTCTATAGACCCGGTATACAGAGAGAAATTAGTTTAGACAAATGCCTCTTAATCCCTTGTTCCTGGCTGGTCTGGAGCGCCTACTGCTACGTGCTAATAGCATCGGGAAATCCCAATTCCCAGTGTCAAGGGCTTAGAAGAATCAGGCTATTATGGGCAGACATTTAGTTAGCATGAGCTTTGATCAGCGCTCCTAGGTGAAAGCTCCTTAAACAAATAAAAAACCGGGCAGTGTCCCCGGTGGGGCGACGTGGGGTTTGCTCTGCCCGGTGGGCACGGAGCGAGCCGAACCGAACCGGGTTGGGCCGAGGGGAGCCAGCTTGAGCCGGACCGAGCGGGGCCGGGTTGGGATGAGCCGGGCCGGGCCGGGCCGGGCCGGGCTGCGAGCGGCGGGATCGCGGCGTCGGCGGCGGCTTTTGGGCGATCTCGCGCTGCCCCCCGGCGGCCGGAGGCGGCCGTGCCGCTGTCCCGGGCCGCCCTCCGCGGGGCCCAGGCCGGGCCGCGCCGTCCTGCCCGCCCGGGCCGCTGCGGAGCGCGGGGCTGCCCCGGCGCCGCCGCCGCGGGAGTCGGGTCGGGCCGGTGCCGCCGGGCCGGGGCTGGTGCCTAAGGCGCCCCCGGCGCAGGTGCAACACGCAGGCGTACACGTGGCACAAGGGCCCGCGCGCCGGGCGCACCGGGGTGAACAGCGAGGCCAATCGGAGTCACTCGGGCTCCGTGTCCGGCAGCCCCGTTGCTGCTGGGTCCCGCCAGGGCCTGGGCCTGCCACGAGGAGCATGAGGTGGTTTTAAGCCTCCATCTCCCCATGTAGCCTCCATGCCGTTCGCCAAGCGCTCTCCATGTATAAATAAAATGGGCACATAACAAAGCATGGAAATTGCACGGAAAACTCCCTGGACACAATTACCAGACCCCTTGCAACACTGTAATGTTACTTAAACGCACCAGAAACTTCAGGAGCAGGGGGAGGGAAACAACACCATCACGAGCAAAGTGGTTTGGGAATCGACTGTCGTTTTCAGATCACCGAGTGACACGCAGGGGAATAAAATAATGTATTGCTCCTAAATACTAATTATTTGCATGCACTGGGTCTTGGTCCGTAATTGGAATGTGAGCAATCTGTAAATATAAAATGTAGCAATTTCTGTACTTATGTAAGTAGCTGTTATCTAAAAATTACATAGCTTACTACTGTGTTAACTTTATGACTGCTTCCTGGCATTGCTTGGACGCAGAATACCTGCAGAAAGCACCTGCTGGGTTTCTGAATGCTCCAGGTACATCCTAGCATTTCCATGGCTTGGGAGGAATGTTAATAGCCTGACAGTAGCGCAGCAGGCTTCGCAGAAGAGCAGCGAGGAGGGAGGATGAGCAATGACGGTTACATTAGAGCCATTTTGCAAGAGCCTGAAATAATTTTACAGATGAAACACCCATATATTAAGGAAGGATGTGAAGGTGGAAGGGGTGGAAGTTGGTTTTCTGAGTGGCCAGCTTGTAAGTGCCCAATTATTTTTCAGCTGCAAATAGCAAACCTGGTTTAGAGTCCCTTCTTACCTCCAAGACTTTATTCAGGGAGATATTTGGGTCTGCAGAGTGACCTTCTAACCCATGGATTGCTTATTTGGGGACACTTGCTTTACCTGCAGCTCTCTCCACCCTTAGGTGTCCCTAGGAGTTTGTCCTTGCCATCTGAGCTGTTACACCATAGGTGCAGCTAAATCCTTTGGAGCTACAACCATAACACGAGTCTTGCTGCACATCAGCTCTCTGTGTTGCTCAAGTCTACAAGGTGAACGCAGCTTGTGGAGAGGGACTCGAGTCCGCTCTCCGTTCAGGTTACAGCAGGAGTGGGACTGGTCCTTGTATTGTGGGTAGTCTCCTAATGGATCAACACTCTGAAATAAAAGAATATTTAATAGGAAATCTCCCTCCAGTGCTAACTGTGGGGGTCCTTGACACCATGTCAGTGGGAAATGGGGAGGATCCTGGAAGATTCCTGACTGTGGCAAAGATCCCCAACAGCTGAAGTTTAAGCAAAGCAGAATTCACATTTGAAACAGGATGTGAATTTTTAGCATTTAATTAACTATTCAAACAGATTGCCGGGGATGTGGTAGATTTTTTTTTCAACTGCTTTTAAGTTTTAAAATAAAGAGCGGATGTCTTCATAGAAGATAGGTTCTAATCCAAATGTAAATTATTAGGATCAATGCAAGAGTTACTGGATGAACTTCTCTGGCCCTTGTTATGCTGCATGTCAGACCAGATGATACTAACAATCACTTCTGGCCGTAAAAATGTATGAGGAGTGGAAAATTATAAGTTTGAGAAGTATAAAATGATATGAATTTAATTCCATAACAGAAACATTTTTGCAACATGAACTCCTCTTTAACTTCTGTTCTCTTATTTTGCATTTTCAGTAAAAGCAATACAGATTTATAGTTATATATTTCACATAAAAAAGAAAAAAAAATCAAGCAGCTGAGAAATTCAGACAAGGAATAATTCGTTTAGACCCAAACTGAGGAATAAGCTTCCAATGAAAGGTCTGTCTGCCCATGTTATTTTGCTAACCAGTTGTTCTCTGGAGAAACAGCTTCCTGCAGCCGTTGCTTGCTTACTCAGTTCTTGGAAAGTCTCCCATTTCAGACATGACAGGACTGAATCATTGTCTAGCAATTGACCATTCCTATCTTTATGCATGAATGATATTTGTATTTTGCTTTGTTGGACAACTGTAGCAGAAATTGGAAACGCCTCCTGTGCTGGCTCCACAGTCCTTGGGCAAAGTCCTGTCTTCAAGGGAAATGCTGTAGCTTCTGTGAGACCTTGCGTTTGCTTGGTAGGGACAGGATCAGAAATCTTTGGATGTTAGTGGGGCATGGAGTCTACTGTTAATTTTGTATTTTAAGTCCACTAAAGCAATGTGTTTTCATGAAAATGAGAGAGAACAAAATTCACGTAATGGGTCATTTCTTTCCAGCCTACTTTTTCTGAGATGCATCAGCGAAACGAATGGATATGAGAGTTGATTTCATGGCAGTTAGCAAATTCCTTTGCTTTTTTTACAGAGAAAGAGAGTGCAAAGGTCCCCTCATCTCTAACCTCCTTCTTGCCACCTCTCAAACATAATTCCTGAAGAAATATGTGAGGTCCTTGGAGCTGAATCATGTCCTGTGGTTTTGCTTTATTTTGAAAGGTGGAAATTTTTGAGCTTTCTTATTTTATTTTGGATGAAGTTGAGGGAAGAATTCTGATTTGCCACATTTCTTCCCACAATGATTTTCGGGAGCTGCTTCCCAACAGCGAGCTTGCCCAAGACAGTTTCCTCTCTCAGGCATTTTTGGGGAGGAGACTCTCTGGACTCTTCATTTGCTCCTTTACCAGGCAAGTAAAAATGCTTGTTTTCAAAACATTTTAGCAACAGGAGAAACATGAAGAGAAACAGAGATACTTCTTGGATGTAGTTCTTCTGAGCAGTTCTCAGTTACCACATTCTGATAAAGTTGGTTGTAGAATCAGGGATTTTTTCCCCTACTAGGGAGTTCAAACTCAGAGGTGGATGTCTGCACTGTGGGAGAGTGTGAGAAGATATGGCTATTTTGGGCACTTGCATTTTGAAACTCATATAAGAACAGGGACTCCCCTATCCCCTCCCTGCCTCCGACACCTTAAAATTCAGTCCCAAACTAGTGTATGCACTGCGGGCCCAAAGTGAGTACATCTGCACTAGAAAACTGGACAGTACCAAGGATATTCCTAGCAATGAAGCTTCACTATTTTGTTAAATTTATAATGTGCTCACTGACACAGTTTTGACCCTGGATGACTTGCTTTCTCACAAGAAATTTCTAGACACTTTTCCTTCAGGTCCAAGTGCCCTTTAGCCATCCATCAACTGAGAATATTTTCTCTCCCATTTTTTTCCCTGAGATCCACATAACCAGGTTGTTTCTAGTGTTTCCTTGCGGGTTGCTGTAACAACTCCACTTTCTTTTCTGTTTCACAGACTTTCAACCCCCCCTAGAACCAGAAAAATTCCTCAGCCTTGGAAGCACCCCTGTGTTTGGACTGTGACACATGGTGTCAGTGCGTGGCCTTGATTCAACAGCTCAGCACACAAAGGGCCATCCTAGCTTCTTACACTTGCTTTTAAATTAAAGCTGTCAATTAGGCCCTTCAGTTTTTAAAGAGGCTTAAGCTGATCAAACAACCTGGCACCCTTTCACTCACATAAAAGGGAGGAAATCAGAAGGAGCGAATATTGCAG
This sequence comes from Eudromia elegans, assembly GCA_003342815.1. Classification (NCBI taxonomy): domain Eukaryota; kingdom Metazoa; phylum Chordata; class Aves; order Tinamiformes; family Tinamidae; genus Eudromia; species Eudromia elegans. The sequence goes on along the minus strand of PTEX01000129.1, from coordinate 441,133 downwards.
GAGCTCCTGGTCTGTTAAATCCATATGGCTCCCAAGATCTGCTGGTTGTCTCGGCCTCTCGGAGCTGCTGTCTAAACTCTTAATCCCAGAAGCTGAAATGTATATTCATGCCACCGTTGTTTCAGCTGCAGCTGAACACTGCAATGACTTTTAATCTGGATTCCTTCTTTCCTCTCTTCCTCCTTGACCCCCAGGCTGTTAAAATCATTTTCCTTGTATGCAACTCTCCTCGTGCAGTTCAGCTCTTTGAATCTCTTCTAATTCCTCCTCTTTTCTCCTTTATTTCCTTTCCTTTTCCACAAATCTTCAGCAAAATGGACATCCTTGTCTTCTTTTCCTATCATAAACCTCTTTTCCTATCATAAACCACTTACCTCTCTGTTGCATCTTGGTCCAGAGTCAAGCAGGGGCATTAAAAGGATTCGAGATTAGCCTTCTAGCCAGCTGCATCTCTCACTCTCTTTTTTTTTAAACTTAAATTTACATCTCTGTGAATTTTCCTGCATTTTCTTCAGCACATGGATCACAGTTTCTGTATATGGGTGAGACATTTTTAGCCTTTGGGGGTTCCCAGGATTTTACAGACCTGTTTAAAGCCCCCAGAGCCTACCTATGGTGCAAAGTGGAAAACTAGGTATGCACAAGAAGCATTTTTAAAAACTAGAAGACAAAACGGAAAACCAGGCAGAACCAAAATGTTCAAGACAGTTGTTTGCCTTTAGGCTTCCCCATGGACCAGACCTGTGTTTTCTGGTGGTCAAGGCAAATCATCTCCTGAAATGAAGGTCAGTCAAGTGTTTTCTCACAGGGCCCTTTAGGCAGCTCCTCTAAGACTGTGAGGACCATTTCCCAAGTCTACATCCTGCCTGTTTTCCAGATGAGGCAAACAGAGATCTCCCGCCATTCAGGGAGTGTCCTAGTTGCCAAATTCTCTCTTGTGTTTGGTACTTGGCTCTCAATTTGTCCTCCTGCAGACCTTCCACAGCTGTGCCATGAGTGCCTCAGGAGAAGGCATGGGGAATACCATGTCAGACAGGTCTAAATGAATCTGTTCTTGAGGAAAGATATCCCCTAGTACTAGCAAAAAAATAATTGAAGCTGTGAGGCAGGAAGGTAACTAACTTTTCTCTGAAACTGATGCCTTTTGAATATTTTTTTGCATTTTTTGAGTATTTACTATTACACGCTTGGATTTTTCTGTCTACCAAGGTATCTTACCCTCTGCTAAGTCCTTCTGGATTCACTATGCCACGTGGTCAGTCTTTTAACAAGTTAATTGTATGAAAATGCATTTCCTTTTGCATAAGTTTTGAATCTTCTCCTTAAATTTTGCAAAATGTCTTTGTTCTTGCATTATGAAAAAGGGGGAATAAAAGTATCTTGCCCATCTTTTCTATCCTGCTCCACATTTCCTCCACTTTTGATCATTCCTCCTTTTATTCATTTTATCTCATCTCTTAGGTAAACAGTCCAATTCTGTTCCATTTCTTTTCATTTCTGAGGTTTTCCATGCCCCTAATTATTCTCATCACCCATCTCTGAACTCTTTTTCTATCTGCTATATCCTTTTTTTGACATTTTAGGTGCAAATTGTTGCAGGTGCAATTTAGATCACTTAGATGTCCAAGTCTCTGACTTATGGATGCAATCAGGGACTCAGACATCTAAGTAACCAGATTGCAGACACAAATAATTACCTTGCAAAATGTGTCTGTAAGTTTTGTGCCTGTAAGAAATGGTTAAAGCCAGACTAAAGATCAAAACCTTAATCACTAGCAAAATATCTCCACCACCTTTTAAAAGAAAAAATAAAGGAAGCCCCATCCTATCTGAACTACTATCAGAGAAAGAAAAGCTATGTTTAAACTCTCCCTATGCAGAATACATCATGAGTGTAATAATGAAGACGGTAATCAACTAAGACTCAGAAGAAGTGAAAGAGGAGCTTAATGTTTGGGGCTCTTACAGGGAGAAAACAGCCTGTTCTGTATCAAAATTCCATGATAACCAATGCTTTATCATTTACATGTTTCCATTTTTGAAAAGGCCACTATAGATTGTTTCCTTCTCAGCACTAAAACATTTTTTTCCATTTGTCTACAGGAGGAAGATACTTTGTTCATGCCCACAAACCAACATTTAAAAAAATCCATCTAAAATAATATAAAAAAATGGTACGGGACAAGATGTTATCGTTCCCTCTCATCATGCTTTAATTCTGCTCTTTCAAGGACAGGGAGTCAGTAGATTACAAAGCTGAGGTCATGTTGTTTGATGGTGCTGATGGGAAAGTTGTAGTGAAACTGATTTTTTGCAAGAAGGGAAAGTGTCTTAAGGCGAACACTTTTTTTTCTCTGAGATTTCTATATTCTCTCAAACAAAGTTTTCATTGTCAATTAAAAAGATGTAGATCATTTTTCAAATGTACGAAGAGAAGTTTTCATGCTTTTCTGTTGTTTCTTTTGAAAAGGAAAAAAACAGTAGTTTCCTAATATTAAAAATTAATCAACTATTTCTTTCAAATATTGGGAAAAAAATCTTTTCCATTCCTCCTTGTGAAATGTTTTTATTATTTTTGAATTAAAACTATGTTAAAAAAAACAAAATAAATGATTCTTAATAAAGTCTTAACTCCAGTAAATACCTGATATATGAACTTGATATGTTATAAAATTAGACAACATGGTTGTCTAACAATAGGTTTCAATTTTAATCAGTAGACAAAAATAATTCCAGAGTATTCTGCAGCTATAATATCATCTTTCTACTCAGAACTACGAGCAGTGCGAGAAGGAAGATGGCAGGGTGAATTTGTCATTGGTTTTGGGTGGTTTCAGACAGCTTTCTCTGCCTATCCTCCTAAGTCTTACTTTCATTTCTGGTGCATTTCAGCCCTGCATCTCTTCCACTCCCAAGCTGTAGGCCTCCCTCGCTCTGCCAGTCTGCATTTCCAAGTGGATATAACCTATAACTGCATTATGAGACTTAGATTGATTATATATTATTGTCAAAGCTTCTGAAGAAGGCTGGTACTGGCACCCCAAAACCACTTCCTTTTCCAGTACAAAATAAACATCAGATCTCACCTCTGTAATCCAAGTCATTCCTTTTCCTAAGAGGCATTATCTCTTCAAGAGTATTTTTTTTAGCTTAGCTCAATGCCATATTATTTACTAATGGGTCTGCATTTCAGATAACCTAGAAGAATTATTTACCCTTAACTATGTGCTCTGTTTTACTCACATAAGAGGTTTTATTCACAGAGAAATCACTCAATTTCAATTAGAGGGACCATTTGAAGTCTCTGAAAATGAATATTCTATCTAGAATTGCGTAAATATTTAATCAGCTCCCAATCAGAAAACCTATTTGAATAGGCACCCACAATCCTCTCATCGAATACAATAAGAAATCTCCAAATAATTTTCAAGGGAACAGGAAGCTCAATGGAAAAGCAGCAAATTTATTAAATAAAAATAAATAGGCTTACATAAAGAAAGAAAAAGTGCATAGGCATTTTCCAGTGCATTTTAAGAGAATAATATATCTCTGGAGTAAAGGATGTGTTAGAGTGGTTTGGATTAGACCAGTCAAAAGGAAAAGGGCTTATACATCACGAGGGAGGCAGAATTTGATAGCAGAGGCCCCTGAGATTAGCAGATGTTGCTTGTGCTTGCTTGCTTAAGCCTTTCACCTCAGCCTGAGCTATGACAGTTTAAGCTGCTCTGTATGATTTTCCATTACTGGGCCAGTGAAAATAAGGCTGCTGGAGAGAGAAAGTCTGCTCTTGGATCTCTGCAGGTTCACACACATGTTCACACACACGTGTCACTGAGGGGCCCAACTGTGGCTGCGCTCTGTGCACAAAGATGGTCCTTAGGAACTTAGAACCACAGCAGTAGGCAAGAGCTGGCAGAGTGGGGAGCTCCGACGTGAAAAGCCAGTGGCTCTTTCAAGGCACTAAAAGGCGCTGCTGTTAAGATGCTCAGGGAGATACATCCTCATGGAAGTTCTCAGCTCTTCCAGGACAGCGCTCCTGAAAGCATTATTGACTGCTGATTGATAGGTAGAAATTTAGTCCTTGAGAGCCCTGGTTGCCAAGATCTGTCCATCTCATCCTTTCCTTGTTACTCCACTCTCTCCTTCCAAGTATCTCTCTCATTGCTGTAGATGTAGTTTTCCTCCAGGAGCTCTGAGTCTTCTCCTTCACATTGGCTGCTCTGAGATGCCCCCAATCCATTATTGTTGAAATCTCAGTAACATTGAGAAGCTGTAGTTATGGGTCTGATAAACTTAGAGAAGCAATAGCATATGAGGAGCTGAGAATATACCCATATACCCACATGAGAGCCAACAGTATAGTCAGAAATGAGGCAAGTAGGTTTTTGTCTGTTACTTGAACACTTACCTGCTGTTTCTGCTGCCAAGGCTTTAAAGCCTTAATACAAGCAGTTCCTCCACTCTCACTTGCATCAACCATGGCAACATCCCTCTTGTTAGGGAGGTACTTTATGCCGATGATCGCAGCTGCATTCAGCGCAGCTTCGTTTGGCTTAGGTCTATATCTCTTCTGCTCAATTTTCAATTTATATCTCCTCTGAATATTTCACCTTTCAGGTGCATGGGCCTGTTCACTTACCAATTGCTTCCCCAATGATGAAGTGGGGGCAGCATGGAGGTTCCTGGCATATCTGTGACCTTTGCTGTGACCTTCTAGAGCACTTGAAAAATCTCTCTCCGTTCATGCTTCAGGCTGCAGACTCAGCGCCCTCTCTGTGGTACACACTTTTTTCCACAGCTACCCTCAGAGATCTTACTTCGTAGACCTTGCTGATTCATCTCAGTGGCTGCAGTCCAGTTTATTTGGATGTCTTTGCACCTTTGTTGCACGGACCAGCATCTAGAAGTCATCAGTTCTGTCTCAGAAAACTTATAATTGTTTGAGCCAATGCATCCTCATATTTACTGTAGTAAAACACAAAATTAATGTTAACAAATTAAGCCACATACTGACTGGATATAAATTCAAAGACTTGTCCTAATAGCTCCTTTTGAGTTATATTTATGGTTCTACCTGGAAGAAGACATCCATCTTTCTACAAACTCAATCAGGTGATCTACTTTCCTTGTTTGTTATAGGTAGCTATCTTTTTGATCAAGACTGGTCATTGTGACTTTTAAGGGTCCATTATATTTCTTCTCTGTTGTTTCATGGGAATCACCATGTCACTTTACTTTGCTTCGGTATGCCTTGTAATCACTTTGGGATATCATATGAAGAATGGATGCTAACACCTTCCTGTTGTTAAGCTGTCATTCTAAAACTTTGCTATGCCACTGTTGTGACAGAAGAAGATTATTAGACTATTGATCTAAAGTCCGTTGAGTGGTATTATGTCAACTCTGATTGGCAGCTTGTTGATCAAACATAGCCTTTTAAAGAAAACACAACTCTTGGCTTAGCTGTGGGTTTTAATAATGCTCTTTCCTGTGTTCAGGACACATTTATATTGAACTTTCTGAGGCTAAATTGAAGGGTATTTGAAATACATTTGCAATGCATTTCAGTGTTAATAAATAGGTGTTCTAATGAACAATCAAAGCATCATCTGAATTTTCCGTGAAACTGTAAAAAAAAAAAAGCAAGACAAACAATGCGTCCCAAATTTGAAACACAACTCTATAATTCTATTTTGACAAATTCTTTTTGGTTTTGATAATTCATTCTCATTATATTGATCTGCACTGCCCTGTTTACTAGTATTACTAGTAGTGTGCCCAAAATGATGAAGTGAATCTGTTTGCTTCATACCTGTGTCCATGGTCCATGTATGGGAGAAGGCAAAAGTCACTTCTGTCTTCCAGGGCAAGAAGGAAGTTTTGGGTAGCTAAAGGTTGGTCAGCCTTATGTCTGTCTCTGTGTTGCCGATGGAGCAGGTAGTCCCGGAACGTGTTTTCAAACATATGAAGGACAAGAAGATGACTGTGAGAAGTCAGCATGGATTTATGAAGGGGAAACCTTGCTTGACCAACCTGAGAGCCTTCCACAATTAAATGACTAGTTCAATCAATGAGGAGAACAGAGAGGCATGAAATCTAACAGCTATAGGCCTTTACAGTATACAGAATCATTTGAATCCTCAGCTCTTCAAGACTCCATGAATTGGAGACATATTTTTGGTCCTAGTCCCTCTCTTTCTCCTTCCCCTCTTCTTCTTTCTGCTTAATATTTAGGAGTTCTTCAAGGTCTTTAATTTTCTTCTTATTGCTCACACTGAGTTCCCTGAACTGCTTATAACTATAAGTTTAAGTTCCTAACTCAGCACCTAACCAAAGTGCCGAGTTCTTACTTTGGTTCTTACTCATGCTTTTGTTGTGAAAAGACAAGGTAATAACTGGAGATTTCTTATTCTGCACAAATTTCATGACCATTCATGAAATGTCTGCATGGTAGTGCAGACTTCAAAAATATCTGTCAGGTCACGGAGACTTCACAAAAATGTATTGCTGCTTTGAGAAATAATGATATTTGGTAAGTGCCTTTAAAAGATCCATGTACTACATTTTACTCATTTTTTTTTCTAGAGTTTCAATGGTAACTTGAACTTCTAAAACTTTTATAATCACCCTTCCTCAGAAGGTTGGACAAAATGCCTTCACATACTTGTTTCATTTCAGTCTTGTATTCAGTATATTTTCTAATTAAAATTATGAAGGGTATTTCATATAGCTCTCAACAGTAGGAGGCTGAAATTTGCAGTAATATCAGAAATTCCAGCATTTTCATGAGTTCCAGTGTGGGTATTTGAGAGTGCACTGTGGTTGTCAGCCTTTCTTTTTTTTTATGAGTAGTGGCTAATCTTTGAAAGCTCCATCCTATCCACCCAGTGTGTGAGTCCGTGCACTCTGTGGCTAACATCTAAAGCACCTATGCAGGAGCATCTTTGCTTCACTGACTGCATGGAGAAAACAGTGATCACATGGTTAACCTGGGCATGTTGATCAAGTGAAATGAACATGGGCCTTTTCTTTGAGAAACAGCAAAAATCTCTATTTCACATGGTACCACATATAGAGGTTCAAGGGAAGGCTGTGCGATCTACCGAAACCTCTGGGAGGGACTCAATGCTTCCTGTATTTGTTTCAAGTTTGGAAAACTAACCTGAAATCTAACTCGCCTCCTGTTCACATTGTTAATCCTGTAGTTCCTGGGCTAAAGTGGGAGGTCTCAAAACAGGGAGGAGCTAGCTCATCTCCTGGAAGGGCTAATGGCATTAGACCTGGATCTGGCTGAGCAGCGTCAGCCAATCCTCTCCACAGGTTGAGAAGTGGAGTTGCCTTCCTCTCCCCGTCCTCAGGTGTGGGTGTGGACCGGCTGCCCAGCACCTTGTCCACATTGCGGCTTAGTTGAGTGTTTTCCCAGAATGAGGAAGAGCAAGTCAGTATCTGCCTGGGAATAATCTGCAACGATTATGAGTACTGTGAGGTACTGAGATGATGGAGCCAACAGCAGCAACTCAGTAGAACACCTTGATGAAAGATATGATCATGTGCAGTAAGCACGCTGCCCTGACAAGCAGAATCACACCAGTCACTGATGAGCATGTAAGCTGGTGTCCCTCTGGAGCAGATATCTTGCTATGAGTTTGTGTCACTGGCCTATCTGGCTTTGGAAAGCTACGTGCCCTATGCACTGCTCTGTAATGCTGAGTGCCGTGATAGAGATGGGACAAGGGTATCATGTGTGAGGAACGCAAGAGACCTATTTTTGCTCTCCAAAGTGCTCTGAAGTTTTTACGCCTTCTTGCTAGCCTGTCTGTGTAAAGGAGAAGGCAATGAGAAGGTTGCATGCAGACTGTGTCTGGGGACTCCTGCAACCATTCCCACTCTCCGAGTCTGAAACCTTTGCATCCGGACATCCTCTTCATGATGTGGCTTGTTGCTGCTCTGGAGGCTGGCTGTAGTTTTAGGGGATAGCAGATTGCTTGGATCATTGCTTCCTGGCCTTGGCAGATCTCTTTGCAATGGTTTGGTCTCATCAATTTTAGGGGTCTCCAGAGTGGCCAAGAGGCAGGCACTGCAATTACCTCCCTTCTTTATGGATCCGCTTCAGTGATTACCCTGATCCAACTGGGTCTTTTAGGATTTTAGGTGGAGAAACGTTCAAACAGCGGATCCTGTAATTAGATTTTGGCATGAAGGAGGCCTGAAATGATTGAACCTGTTTTAAGCATGCAATTTCTTCTTTTGTTGCTATGAAAAAAGCAAATCAGTGACGGAATACGAGTGCTTTGAGATACGAGCTACAGCACAGTAGAATTTCATATTAGACCTAGTACCTAAATTCAGCCTCAGCCACATGTCAGTCCATTTTTGTCTCTAGTCCTCTAGGATCTTTATTGCACTGGATTCTTGTTAGGATTTTTATAACAGTTCATTTCTTTTTGTTTGATGGTTTTGTGTTGGAGAAGGTAGGGTTTGGGGCTTTTTTAATGTGAGTCATGCAGAGGTCTTGGCATTTTAAGCACTATGAGGTTGAATTAGTACCACAAAGGAAGGGTTTTTTGTCTGATTTACTTGTGATGAACTCATTTCTGCTGCACAGAACCTAATTTGCCTGAAACATTTTTGTTTAAATAGAATAATATTTTAATCTTGTGCTTTGGGTCCTTATAAACCAGATTTTATTTTGTACTCCTATTACCCCAATAACAGCCTAATTAGGAGTGGTTAAAAATCAAGATATTTATTTTAATTGCATGCTTATCTTTTGAGGGTATATTGCAGTAAATAAGGAACATTTGAACAAAAAAAAAATCTAACATTGCAACATGTCTTGTCACATTATACTTACCCTACACCTGATTTCAAATGTAAATTGCACAGCATTTAGCTCTAATGAAAATACTCTAGTGAAGGAAATTGTTAAGATTTTCTGGTGCTCCCCTAGGGGTAATATTAAAACCTCCATTACTAACATCTCACTCTGAGAAGACAAAATGTGCACTGAGAATACAAAAGCTCTGTTGGCATCTAAATGTGTGCCAATTAATTCGCAGTTACAGACCTGCAGATCTGTATGGAGATGTAAAAATAGGACCTGGGAAAGCTATTTAGATCCCTGTATAACAGGGCTCCTTGACCCTGGATTTCTAGTGTTAGTTTAATCATGGCATTCTGCTTTCTATTTATTTATATAGTTGCCTCAATGAACAAATTAATAATTATACAGCACATTGACAAACACGCCGAGTAATATTTGCCAGATTTTAAATTAATTTAATTCAAGGGCCACTTCATTTACAGGATTCATAGGCACATCAAGGAGTAGCTTTTGCTTCATTGCTATTCAGATTACACCAAGATTTTTCATCATTTTTCTCTCTCCTTTTTATCTCTCTCCCCTCCCTTCCCTGAGGAAGACAATTTAACTTGCTTTTCCAAATAGGTAGTTACTTTCAGGCAGGTGGAAGACAGGTAAATGATAGACAAACAGAAATGCAGATAAATGCATGGGTGACATACATTTAGAGAGATAATCATTTTTATTATGAAAAAAAGGAAAACAATTAGGTAGCACTAACACTTCATCTTTATTTTCCCATTACTTCCAATTTTCAATCTATCTTCTTTTGTTTTTCACCTACAATTTGCTTTGAAAATTATTTTAATTTCAAGTCTGTCTCCTGATTCTGTGGAGGAGTGTTTCCCTGTTAAACATCAACTCAGTCACGCAGAAGTGCCATGTTCCTTGTTGTTTGTCAACAGAAACTTAGTATTAGGACCAGCAACGGGTTAGAACTGCAGTTTTTGAATCACACCCACATGTTGGAGAGGTATGTCCTATGGCAGACAAAGAGGAGAATACAGTGCTTGTTAAAAGGAGATTGACTCTTCAAAAACACATCACTAGGAAAAACAAACGTTTCAAGAACAGGACTGCTTCTATTTACTGGGCTTCTTTTACTGCTTCCTGTTTCATTATTCTTTTGAAGAAATAAGATAAATTGGCATTCAAAAATAATTTTTAGTCTTTTAAATCCCACCTAAGGGAGGTGGTGGGGTGCTATGGTGGACCCTACACAGCATTCTCTGCTGAAATATAGTGGATCTGAGGGGTATTTGATAATTCCTCCGTGTTATTTAGAAAAGCTGCATTGCTAGGGGGACTAGTGCCCCATTACTGAATCTTTTCTGCCTTTCAAGATTTGCATTGACACTATTTAATTACTGCAACGCCCTCCTGGGATGTTGGCCCTTACAGGTGTGTGTTCCATAGAATGAGACCCTTGCAAGTGCCTTTCTTTCTCTTTTGTGATCTTGTCTAATCTGTGCTGAAAGAAATCCTTCCTCTGCAAAGGTGTGAGTGCCTGTCCAAGGAGCTGCTCCACTTGGCTGGCAGGGAAGCATAGCGGAATTGATCCAACACACCCTCTTTGGCGTGGCTGTGCCTCCTTGGAAATACTTCATCCTGGCTAAACATGTAGATCTTTCTTATCAGTCTACATAGCCCACTTGGCTTGACCATGGGCTGTGTATGAAACACTGCTGCGGGCTACCTTGAGCACAGTAATTTGTTAAGCAGAGCTAACTAGATCAACTGTGTTCACATTCCCGGTTTTAGGTCACTAAATCCAGCCACAGGCACAGTAGAGCCTTTAGGGTGTGGGTGCCCCAAGCTTTACGCCTAGCTAAAATCAGTGAGAACTGGATCGTAAAAGCTTTGGAGAAGGGATGCTGTGTAATTAGATTTGACTTCAAAAGACAGTAGTGAGGCAGTGAAAGTGAGGACAATGGGGTTCATTGTGTCTGACTTTGGAGGTGAGATTCAAGCAGATACATTTGCTGATCTGTGAGTAAAGGAACTTGGCTTTCACTATTGGAGATCCAGCACTTAACTTGGTCACACAGACACTGCCCTTGACTTTCTCTCAAGGTTATTCAAGACCTCTGCATGAGGCCAACAGTTATGACAGCCTCTAGACAGGTGCCCTAGTAAATCCCACCCTACAAGTCTACTAGCAGACAGAGGAAGCCAGATGAAACTCTAGGGACACCAACACTGAGAAAAGTAGACTTTGAATAAAGAGAAGCAAATCAGCTCTTCTCCCCATACCTGTGCTGGAAGGTAAATTAGAAGATGAAAATTGCTTATGCATGCGGTGAATCTCTTTTAAGAAGAGCAGTATCTCACAAACCGTTTTAGGGGTGATCAGAAGATCTGGGAATGGTTTGTGTAGGGACATTTATGCTAAATGTACGTCTAATACATGTGAAGTTACTTAAAAGGATGAATAATAGCAGCTGGCAACATGCAAGATAGGAATTATGGAGATAAAGGGGTGTTTTGAAGAAAAATGGGCAATAAATTGCCACATTTTTATACCTTTAACATATATTGCATAGAGGACCCTTGTGCATTATCAATGGATTGTAAAGTCCTTCTTAAAACAAATAGGAAATATCTGTGCTGCATATAAGACATTAGCTGTCTCTGACACTTACATCTGAACAACTTTTCATAGGTAAAATCACTTTAGCTGGCACGATTACCACTGTTCACTGCTGCATTCAGCATGCTGCTGAATGTGATAATGAGTGATGTCTTTTTTCCATCACTTCAATACAGGTATGCAATTTATTCCGCCAGTAAACACTATTATAATGTAAAATTTATAATACAATATCTCTCAATGCCAGTCAGAGTGATGGTTTGAAGGAACTAGAATGTGTCTGTTATGTATCAGAGCAAACAAACCCTACATTAAAAACAAAGTTGCTTACTTGGCAAAATGGTGCAGCTGGCTTACTTTGCTTGCTGGTGCGCATATATTAGCAGCAACAGTGCTTACTGTATTGCCATGGCCCCAAATTCCCTCGCTCTTTCTATACAATCCTCATAGCATTGCAAGTGCCAAAGGAAACGGGCATTGCAACCCCGTGTCTTTCCATAACACTCCATAGCTCAAGCCCAAGGTCAGTGCAGCTGCCGATCACCGATTTTGCTGGCCAGTCATACTCTCACATTACTCCTGCACATTTAAGTTGACAATACAAATAAATACTTGTGTGTGTGTGTGAGGGGGTAGTGTTCTTTCTTACGGGAGCTTTTAGATGATATTCCAAATAATTTATAATCATTTAAAAGCCTTTTAAAGAACAGGTTCTTCTTCCAATAATTGACAGGCAAGACAATACCAGAGAGGGAGGAGAGGTGGAGAGGGGCGGAGGTGTAGATTGCTCTATATAAAAGCCTCTAAATTATGTTGTCAAAATTATAGCAACATTTTTTTTTTCCTGCTCAAAAGCCTTTGAAGATCACACTCCTCCGGTCCCAGACTCCTGGCTTTTGTTTGTTTTGTGCAACCAGCCTCAAACTTGATGTCACAAAATCTTCTGTGATTGGCTGGCACTTGTTGAGTTCAAAATCAGTCTAGGACCGGGAACCCAGGACTGTGGCTAAAGATATTGGTTCCATTTTTACATTGAATTATTAAAATAAAAAATGTGGCTGCTGCTGATGGTTTCTGTAAGCTGTAGATCAGATCTTGTGGTTCTGTTCTGTTTATTCTCCATTTGTCGGATTTGCTTGTGAAAAATGATGTACCCTGTCTTGAATTTGTACAGTCTACTGGTATGGTTAGATACACTCTTGTCGCTGTGGGGAAGTCAGGGGCCATGGGGTCTTCAGCTGGGAATAGACTCCGGTGAGAAGAAACTGCTGCGTACTACATAAACTGTAAAAATTTGTCATTTGCTCAGCATTTGTCAGAATGCTAACTATTTCCAAAGCACGAATTTCAGTGAGTGTTCATTTGAATTCAAATAAGCAGCAGAAAATCGTTAATTACAATAAAGCTGGGATGACTCACATTGAAATTTTAGTCTCTTCTCTTGTGGGTCATCAATTCAAATCCAGGCCATCTGAAATGACTGTAAATTATTATCCAACTGTTGTTTAGCTGTCAGGACAGATTGGCAGTCTTGATCTAATGATTTCTTGTTGTCCTATAAACTGGCATCATAAAATTAGGCAGATGCGTAGTTAACCCCAAAGTTATTTAGAAAAAGGCTGTCATATTGTCTATTGTAAATAGTATATGACTATGGCATAGTCATAGTAAATTAGACTATGTAGTTAACTTGCATTGTTAGCTTGTTAGTTAACTTGTAGTTAACTTCATAAAGATAAAAATATGAAATCTTTTCACGAAGGTATTTTCTAATTTACAGATAACACTGAGAATCCCTACACTTCAAAAATTTGCCTCAAAAGTAGCTTACTGATTATTGGCTTCTCAATATTTTGTCAGAGGAGCTTTTGTCTCCCTTCCCTTCCCTTCCCTTCCCTTCCCTTCCCTTCCCTTCCCTTCCCTTCCCTTCCCTTC